>VZSF01010129.1:0-72308 GCA_013398295.1 Chionis minor | reverse complement strand
CACGAGCGGGGGAGCAGCGGGGCAGCCTACGCAGCCTCTTAACTCGTTCTTTTTAAAATCCTTGTAATTCCCTATGCCGGGCCTGGAGTTGTGCCCACCGCTCTCAAGTAGAACCCCCAAAGCCTGGCGGATTGCAGGGGCACGGGGGGGGTTTCCCCACGAAGGAGATGCAGCTCCCCTGCCCCTTTGTGGGGCCCCACGTTCGGCAGCGCCCGCCAAAACCCACCCAGTGAAAGTGGGCTTCGTTGAAAACCCACCCAGTGAAAGTGGGCTTCGTTAAAAGCCCACCCAGCAAGGCGTGCGCTTTCCGCGCCACTGGGAGGGCTTGGGAGCGGAGACGGTCACCTGGTGGTATAAGGGGCCAGGCGGCGGGTGACCCCTTGGGAGTGCAGCGGGATTTTAGGAAGAAGTGGGCCGCCTTGCTCTGGCAAACCAAGTATTACTTGAAGGCGAGCCAGAAGAGAATGCATCATCAGCCATTGTAAAATGTTGGGGATATCATGTTAAATCAAATGTACAGCCATTAAACGCAGCAGAATAACTGCCACGCAACCAGTATTTGGCAGGAATAGCACTGGGAGAAGCCCTGAAGAAGCCGTATGGGATTTGTGGCCCTGGTGTTTGCCGTAATCCTGCGTTTACCCTGCGGTCTGAGCAGGGCTCAGTACCAGCACAGCTCTAGCTGCTCGGTGCTTCCAGGCGCCTTCCCAGCAGCCAGCCAGTTCCCGCGGCAATGGGCACGAGGGAAGGAGGCCCCGCGCACGTGCAGCCCGCGAGCGGACCTGTGCCTGGTGTAAAGCAAACCACAAATCATCTCTAAGCCAAAGCTGTCGATAGGCTGCAGCACAATAGAGAAAAGAGCCCTCACGGAGGTTTTTGGTTTTCTGTGGGCATTATTCTTCCTGCCTGCGCTGCAATCTGTTGTGTAAAAGAATCTCCCATTTTAAGTAAGCCCGTAATTACATACTTACCTGCACCGCTGGCTTCTTGGCGCACGCACAAAAGCAGCTGAACTAAACCTGGTTCTCTGGAGACCAGACCATACTCGATTCCTCTAAATCCGCATTAGTGGACGATTGCCACCCAGGTGGCTTCCAACTAAGACAGCTCAGTTGGGAAGGGGGTATGTTTCTTGAGGTTTTATGTAGTTTTACGTCTTTCAGGAAAAAGAATCTACAAATACTAGTGTACTTACATGGGACAAGAGGTCCAGTTTCTCAACAGTTGCAGCCTTAAGGTCTTGAATCGTGATTATCAGGATTTTACTAGAAAAGTAGACAACCTTCACAGCTTTTAAAATCATCGTATGAAATGTTATGGAGTACTGATGGGGCTACCTGAATCCCCACTTCAGACTGCAGTTAGTTTTCCATTTTATGCTTAATGGAAATAGCATCCTTCAAACAACATATGTAGTCAAATTCCTTTAAAATTTAATAGGCCAGAGCAGGGACTTCCTGGGGAAATTGGACAGGACATTTTAAAGCCATGTTGTGAACTGTATTTTGAGCTTTTTTTTTTTTAATATATTAAAAATAATTAATTTCTTGAAAATCCTTTATGCCAGCTCACATATTTTACAGAGGATTGGGGAAAAGTGGGTAGGAGAGGGAGAAGAGAAATGGGAAGTTTGTGAAAGGCAGGGGCTTCCCTTCCTAAGGTGCAGTGCAGGGTGCCGGAAGGTCTGTAACTCAGGAGATGGCTGTTGTGACCTGCGCCCCTGCCATTTCCCCCATTTTCATCTCCATGCCCTTTGCGCCCCTGTCCTACCCCGCAGCGCCCAGGCGCCCTCAGCGGATGGGAAGAACAAACTTATCAACTGGCTTTACCGTGACAGGAAAAGTTTCTTACTCTTTGTCGAGATGTAGGCAGCTCCGCTGTCGTACATCCAGCTATTTGCAATAGCTGAAGACGTGCAAAGCTGAACCCAGGCGAGCTTTGCATTTTCAGGCACTTTTAACTCCAATTAGGCTAATGTGAGTGAGTGGAAGAAAACATCTCTGCCCGTTCGGTCCCCCAGTCTGGGTCCTGCGTGGCCTGTCCCATGCTACCAGCCTCTCTGTCTCCCCGGCTGCGGGATGAGCTCACCCCTCAGGGCTCACATGTCAGCAAAGATTATCTGGAGTATTTTAGCAGTTGGTCCCAAGAAAATAGTCTCTTAAATTCTTGTCTTCCCTGGAAATGAGTTTTCAGTACATGGTAGCAGCCTTTGGAAGACCCACTAAGGGAATCGGCTGAAATTAAGAGAGGGGCGTGCAGTAGATTGAGCGTGCAACGCTTTCTGCATCTGTCTAGGGGAATCAAAGTTGTTTACAAATTAGGAGCTTCAAGCAGTAGCAAGAACATGGACCTCCAACAACAATAGCTCCGTTATCAGGAACAGTAAATGTGACCTTTAGTCCGCCAGGATGAAGGACAAGCACTGTCCTCCATGTCACCCCACAGATTTCGGCTGTTGGCGTTGCAACACAGCTTTTCTCTCCGGAGGCAGGACTCCTGCTGCCCCTGTCCCTGGCTCTCCTACACACTTCCTATCTTAACTATGGGCAACACACTTTATGCTCCAGTTTCCTTTTTTTTTTTCTTTTTCCCCCAGGCTGGGGCTGGGGTAATACATTTCTACCTGCCTAAAATAGCACGTGGATACATTAATTAATGTTTGTGTGATGCTAGTAATTATTGTGATGGGACTTGCACAGTGACACAGATTTATGGATGCAAGTATTTCAGTGGAAAGGGAGAGTTTGGACTCTCACAACCATCGAGTACCTGTAGCACAACGCAATATCACGTATCTTCGCTCCATAGAAAAGAATAAGATTGCAGCCACTAATGACAGTAATTAAAAATTTCTGTAAGAGCTGTCCAATCACCTCTTCATCTGAGCAAATTACAGTGTGTTATTGAAACCGTTAGTGCAGTAAAATGAAGCTAAAAACATTTTGCATTAAAATAATCAGACATTGATTTATGATGTAAATTGTAAATCGGTAACCTATAACACACACTAATTGTTTTTCTCTCTCTTGAAAGGTGTGTTTCTGTAAAAGATCTGATCAAGCATATGTATTTGTTCACATGTCACCCTCCAGTGGCTAACACTACTATGCAAGACATAACAAGGTGTATAATCAGGGATCCTGCTATTGATTGCAACCCAGAAAGGGCAGTTGTTCTTATACAGAAGCAGGAGAATAGCCACTTTTGGAGATTTAATTATAGTTAGACCTCTACATGTTTGCTGGACTTTAATTTTTATGAAGTACATTTTTACTGTAAATACTTAGGCATTGTGCTCTGATAGGTAGAACCAGAATTTGTACAATGAATGTAAATTTAAATATTTAGCATGTCATATCAGCTTATAGCTCAGACCAACTGTACTAGCTCCACAAAGCAATTAGTATCTTTTTCCTTTTTTCTCTCTCCAAGGAAAAATAGATTTTCCCCTTTTCATTTAAGAGATTTGTATGTCCTTGTGCTTTGCTGTAAGTTCCTTATCAGTAAAGGCTGGGTGCAAATGTGTCCTGCATGTGGAATTGAAGGTGGTTGTGTCTGATCCTGTTGGATGCCATGTTTCTTTGACACAAACTGGCGAGACCATAAAAATGGAAAGAATAAGAGAAGGAAAACCAAAGGAATAAATACAGCTCAGGGAAAGAAAAAGTACAGTTGATAAATGCTTCTAGGAACCTGTATTCATCAGCACACTGAGAGAATGGCTGAAATGTGGTCAGTTTTGATAGAAATCTTAATGATTATTCCAAGTATACATCCTAGGAGATCATTTGGAGCTTAGAGCATTGTGATGCATATTATAGGAGTGTAATTATAACACTCATTTGCTTGTCCTGTAGCCATTCCACAAAATGCATAGCAAAAAATGTTGATCAAAAGTAGCTGTTGTTGACACAGTAGCCACTTTTAAAAGCTCAAGATCCCAGCCCTTTCACTCTTGGGCTTTGATTTATATTTCCCTTTGAAAACACAAAATAGATTAAGTCACATCATAAAGAAATTGCTTACAAAATGTTCTGCAAATGCATAGCTGTGGGAAACAGGAGGCTATCAGAAAATAATCAGAAATGCTTACTGCAGTCTGTTTTTTTTGCCCTTTTGTATAAGCTTTGCCACTGCCTTTTTGTGAACGTTGATTTGCATCGCCTCCACCAGCCTTCTGCAAGGTGTGGTTGCTCGGAGAGGATGAAAGTGGGGGACAGGCGGTGGCTCAACCTGCTCCCCAGGGACCTGTCTCCTGGCAGCTCCCTCAGGAGGGAGAAAGTGGGGGAGACAGGTGGAAATCCTCCCCCAGGGCTCGCTACTGCCTGCCAGGGGGTCCCCAGGGCTCACCTCAAGGTTTGAGGCCCTTCTTGTGTTTTTGCACAGTGTGAGTGGAATAACCTCTCTCTGCTGCAGGGACCCCTCACCTTGCTTGCAAAGACAAGAAAATAAATGTGTATGTTGAGCTCCAGGTATATTGAGCCACTTCATGCTACGTGGCACAGTGTTCGTGTCTGTAGTCTGTGGGCACCTGCAAAAACACCCCATGTAGTTTTTAGGAGGAGACATCGACCCTTGGAGCAGGCGGGCGGCCAGGGTGGGAGTGGTGGGATGCGTAGGTTATGCTGGAGTGGGAGCTGTGGAGAGGGGCTGTACGCTTTACCCCCGACTCTCAGCCGCCTTGGGCTCCCAGCGCTGTTCCTCTGTCGTCCAAGATGTTAATCTCAAATGCCCTGTATTTACACGTACTTAAACGTGATCTTGGCAGACCCTTATTAGTGTTATTGCCATAATAGACTTCTCCTCCATAACCTCTAACTTTTTGCAACAATCTGGCTTGAACTGCTAAGCTTTGGCACTTCATTAGATAAGAAAATTATGTAAAAACCCTTCTGTGGTGGACGCATATATAGAAAATAATTCTGTCAGATGTAATTTTCAGAGGTAGCACAGCTATTTGGTTCCATTTTAGTGACGTGAGATGTCAGGAGGTCTCTCAGTTTGGAGTTTTTCCACAATTACAAAAGCAACTGCCCGTCTTTCCCAGCCTAAAGTAACAATAATAATCAGGTCAAAGTGCATTCTCTAGCACAATCAAAAAAATCAAGTGCTTGTCTTTGATGCACAGTCCAGTATTCTTGGCAGCAAGTTTATAGAAAGTCTTAAAATACTTGGGATTTGATCCTCAGCATCATGGGTTGAGCTGGAGAGGAGGACAGTGGTACAGAGTGCCCCGACCAGGGGCTGTTGCTCTGAGTGAGGAGGAAGTGGGGACACAGAGGGTTTGGGCAACTTCTGCTCCTTAAATTAGCTCAGCAAGCTGACAGATCGTGGTCAGCGTATGGGGTTTTGATGTGTGCCCGGGCTGGGGTGGTGTTGCTGTCAGACATGGCCAATTGCTAGAAAATAATCAGTGGGAGTACGTCAAAAAGAGCAAAACTGCAGTGACAGGTATTTTCTCTAAAAAGTAAATAATGTCCAAAACCACCCATCCCTGTTTCACACCGAGGCCAGTGAGAAAGCAGGTTCTCATGGAGCATCAGCTCAGCCATGGTGGCACCAGGGGGGAGGTGCGAACAGGTGCTCCCCCCTCCCAGTTGAACAGGAACTGCGTTTGCCTTCTCTAGCATTTCACGGAAATAATCAGTCAGCAGCAGTGACAGCCCTGAAAATCACTGTTCCTGGGAGCATGGCAGTGTTTTGTCCACTAGCATGGCATCACCGAGATCCGGGTGTAGATGGGGAGACAGAAGGGCCACTGGCATCCCCCCTGCTACAGGCAGGTCGCAGCAGCATCAGTGCAGGATGACCAGGTCCCGTGGTTATCCCATCCCACCTGGTCACTGGGACCAGATGCTTCCCAGCACAGACGTACAGCGCACCATGGCGGCAGTCGGACAGGCCGAATCCCTGGCAGCTGCATTCCGCAGCGAAATGGGGTCAGGCGGCCACCCCGTCTCCCCTCTCTGACCATTGCTTCTGTTTATCTTCCCGCTGAGCGCAGTGCAGGCATAATGTTTCAGTATGTGCTTTGAAATCGATATGAGGCCAAAGCAGCAACTAGAAATGTTGCAGGAGAGGGGTTACAGCGCTGCCCACATCAGTCACTGAGCTGGCTGAAATTCCTGCCCGTGCCATAGAAGGCGGCATCTCAGCGCCTCTGCCCCGGGAAGGACTGATGGTTTGCTCTTGTCACAGAGGGTTAGGGTGAGGAATGGCCTGGGGCTGTTTATGATTTTGTGGCCCCTTGGACTGTTCAGTGGTCTGTCACCTCTGCGACAATCATCCTTCTGTGAATTTGCCAAGGCTCCACGGGAAAAGGAAAAGCTTGTGTGAGGGGTTGGGCTGGGACACGGGGCTGCTCTGCCATTTCATCGTCTCCCCACCTGGGCAGCTGAGTAGCTGCAGAAGCCCTCTGAGCGGCCGTCCCCCTTTTGGAGATGCCGTGGGCTCTGCCGAGCAAGCTGCATGCGAACGCCTGGCATTCTGTGTCTGCAGGACCGGGCCATGTTTTTGCTCCGTTCACTGCTGCCTGCTGTGCTTAGGAGCAGAGTTTCACAGGCGCCGGCCGCGCTGGCTGGTTGGTAGCACAGCAGCACACGTGCCTCTGACCTGCAGGACACGGGGAACACGCGCCCCAGGAGCACAGTTGCTTGGCCCCTTCGCCGTGCAGCACCGTGGCTGCTGGTCCCTCTGCGGAGCAGGTCCTCGGGACACTTGCCTCTTACGACCAGTCCCTGGGATGGCAGTGGCAGGTACCCCAGTGTCCACCAGGGTCAGACCCAGATCTGGGACACCTTGCCAAACGAAAGAAGAATGATTGCTAACCTCTGTGTTAAGTGCCTGCACTCCATCTGCTTGTTTTTCTTTTCTTTTTTTTTATTTTTAAAGCCATGCTTAGATATATGGAAAAGAAAAAAAACAACCCAGCTTAAAAAAAAATTGAACCACACATTTTCTTGGCAGAAAAAGAACGACATCTCAGCATCATTTTTGCTTATGCCACGAGGACATCAGCTGTGCGGAGAAGCCTGTGAGGTTTCAGAAAACCAAGGACCATAATGCTGAGGTTAATCTGCTTTTCCTGTCTGAGCTGAGCACCGCTTCCTCCCTCCCAGCCCATCAGCGGGGTTAGGAGCTAACGGCTGGAGAGAGATGCTGCTGCTCACCCTGAAACATTTCTTGTGAATGTCTGGCATCCAGAGGGAGCTGGGCAACTCTTGTGATTCCCACAAGATCCAGACCAAAATGTTGCTGAAAGAACAAACAGAATCCGTGTAAGCTCTGACAGTCAGAGTCTTGCACTTTAATTTAAAAAAGAAGAAAAAGAAAATTTGCATCTGATTTTGTAAACATTCTCCATATTGGGTGCAAATACTCACTCACTTCGGACGTCCAGTTCTGAATTTGCCTTCATGAGTTCTCCACCATTTTTCCTCATCCATTCCAGCAGGCATCCCAGAGCTGGCTTCTAACAATTCAGAACATTTTAAACTGTGGAAAAGGAAAATGCAGGTACCTTTTGGGGATTAAAAAACCAGCAATGTCAGTGCATGGAGATACGAAAACCAAGAGAAAGGAGAGCCAGGAGAACAAGGGGCAGCTCTATAGCAGTGATATTTTGTGCCACTAGCAGAGCCAGCCATGCAGGGAGTGTGTAGCACTTCCAAGGATATGTGCATGGATGGAGGGCAGTGTGTCCAGCTCCCAGTGTGCAAATCTACACATACTGGTACTTAAATGGGATTGGCTTTAACAGACTTGTAAGAAAACCCTAAGAAAACTCAGCATGGCTCCTTTCCAAAGAGCAGACATATGCTGTGGTGTAGTTGCCCAAGACAGTTTGATTTTCCACATCCTGTGCCCAGTCTTCTAGCCAGTAGTGTCTGCGTGTTGGTAAAACACAGAAATAAATTGCTTGGCTTCGTAAAGCACTGGGGGTGAAAATTTAAGCACATTTTGACTTATAATGAGTTATAATGATAATTATTACCAAGACAGGGAGTAGCCGCATTAAGAGTGATAAAAATGAGATGGAAAACTAGTTCTTGTGAGACTTTTTCTTTTTTTTGACAAGTTCACTCACTGTTGCTTTAACCAGCAATGCTGGTGCAGCAAGAGGATTTCTAATCAGTCACTGTTGCATGATTGTTTAATTTTAATAGGCGTGATCAATACCATCCGCTCGTCCTTTAAATGCTAATGAACACTTTAATACAACAGATGTGGACAGACAGTATGTTGCAGATTAAAATTAGGCACAGCATTAAATTGCTTACAAACAGGAGAGGAATCCTCCTGGACATCTTGACAATCAACCACAGGCAGCTGATAAATCTTGAATTGCCACCACCAGCCCACAGTGTCTGCTGGGTAGGGCCTTGTTTGCTTGTACAACTCCACGGCCATCCTCATCACCCTGGAAGAGAAATGTACCCTTCCAAACTCTTGGATTTTTTTTCTAGGATTTGTGCAAGCCCAACTGTGAAACAAGATCTTGCTTCCTGAGATACATATCCAAATTTTAATAACACAAGCACATTTCTAGCAAGCACTCTGAGGTGCAGTTACTATCAGCAGGTATCCTCCATCCCATTTTGGTCATGGTAAGGAATGTTAGGGAAGGATCTCCAACCTTGACAAAATGCCAGCCTCCTGCTAGACAAAATGCCTGCCTCCTGCTAAGTTGTGACAGAGCGGTGACAGTGGTGGATTGTCCACATCCCCCAAATTAGTTGTCAGGTTCGGTAAACGAAGGTCAAAACCTGGGTTGCTAACTAGCTTTCAAGCAGTTTGAAGCCACAAGAAAGCAGCAAGCTTTGTTATTGCAGAGCTTCAATGCAGGTTCCACTCACTTCCAGGTAAAGCTTCTTACTATTTTTTCTTCTCTTAACTTGTCAGAGGAAAAGGTGCTTAAATGACAGAGGTCCATTTCTTGCCACCTGGTATCAGTTTTGTCCTGCTCTGTTGGTTTTGGTGGACCCTGTCCTGCATTAATAAAATGTGAGTCCCAGTTCACTCTGGTAGGTGTTGGGAAACCCACCACGGGGCTCAGCCCAGGGATTGACATGTCCTTTTGAGCATCCAGCAACGAGGCAATGCTGATGGAGGTCATTGGAAGGGGGGTGTGTGTGTGTGATGCACCAGCAGCTCCTCCAGCATCACTTACAACTGCATGCCGGCAAGTGCTGCTTGGCATGGATGGTATGTAGCACTCTAATTTACAGTTTCTTGGCTTTTAGAGGGTACCATGTGTTGCTTTGGGTTCAGTTTCCTTTATCTGTTTCTTCCTTTTTTTTTCCCCTCTTGTATCTTGAGAAACCCTAACTTCTTTTCTTTTTTTTTCGTTTTTTTCTTTTTTTTTTTTCTTTTTAATTGTGTGAAATCAACTTGGAGTGAAAAGGCCAGGAAGACACTTTCTGATGCTGTGTCTTTGTTCTCAGTGGAGCTAAAGACCACATTAATCAGAAACTTTGCTGACCTTGTCTTTACTACCTGAAGACTGAAAGACAAAAGCAACACGGTCTGGCCACATTTAAAATTTCAATTAAAAAATGCCTGCTGTCCAGGGATAAACATTATCATAGACCTCAGTGGGGTTAGATGTAAATGTGTGTCCTGGTTTGAGACTAATTTTCTCTTCTAATGCTTGGGAAAACTGTACTTTTAGAAGACTCCAGTGTCTGAATTTGTGAAAATATTTACTTTATAGCCAGCTATGGTGTGTGAGTTTCAAGGTCTCAGTGTTTTCGAGCTCGCCAGGTGCAGGGATGAGGAGGAGCAAGACCCGGGCACTTGACCCAAGCTGGCCAACAGGATTACTTCACACCCAGAACATCACATTAAATATAAATTAGAAAGTTTGCTGTGAAGTTCTTTCTCTCTCCCTTGATGGCAGCAATCCAGAGAACTTCTTCCCCTGGTGCCAGACCCCTGAGGCCCTTCCCTTCCTCCTGAAGCTGCAACACTCGCCATGTCCAACATTTGCTGTCCACTGCTGGGAGTGCACAGCTTCCTACTGATACAATTGGCTGAGTATAATCCTTGTGTATTTTATATTGGTATCGGGATCAATATTGGTTCTTTAGTGTTACTAATGTTAATTATCTAGTCTTGTTCTATTAGATCTCTTTATATTTCAACCCCCGTGTTCCCTTGTTTTTTTCCCAATTTCCCTTCCTGGGTGGAGAGGGGTCATTGGGTGATAGAATAATTGTCTGAATGGCAATAAATTGTTGTGGGTTTCTCAAAACATAACATTGTGATGGCAATGCCTTTTTCTCTGTCTATTTTTTTTTTCCCCAAAAGAATAAAGCCTAGTTTTTGTTTCTTCTTCTGATTATGACATTGTATATGTGACAGAGGGTGCTCAGTGGTGTCAGGTAGATGGTGTCAGGGCTTTTAGTAAAGAATTCTAGAATAGTTTGGGTTGGAAGGGCCCATTAAAGGTCATCTAGTCCACGCCCCTGCAATGAGCAGGGACATCTTCAACTAGATCAGGTTGCTCAGAGCTACATCCAATCTGACCTTAAATGTTTCCAGGGATGGGACATCCACCACCTGATTTCTTACACCTGGGGATTGAGAGCTTTTGCTCTCTGTGGAAAGTGTCCTTAAAGACCTGCCAGGTCTGTTCTGTTCCCATGTCCCTGAGGACAGTTTCCCCAGGGGGTCCTATTGACTAACTACTTGACGAGCTGGAAGTTTGCTTTCCTAAAAATTCAGGGTCCTGACTTTACTCTTCACCTGACCTGTATCCCTCAGGGCTGCAAACTCCACCAGTGCATGATCACTGCAGCCCAGGCTGCCTCCAATCTTGGTGACTGGTATCACGATGCCTCTGGTACGGCTGTCTGTTAGCTGGATTAAGAAGTTATCCTCAATGCACTCTAGCAGTCTCCTGGATTGCCTACAGCTCGCTGTGCTACTTTTCCAGCAGATGTTGGGGTGGTTGAAGTCCCTCAGCAGGATGAGAGCCTGTGAGCACAATGCCTCCTGTAGCTGGAGTAAGAAGGCTTTATAAATAGGCACCCCCTGATTGCATGGCCTGTAGTAGACACCAAGCACAAAGCTCCCTTTGTTGCCTCAGTCTCTAATTTTTACCCATAAGGTTTCAGCCTGCTTGTGGCTATTCTTCAGAGACAGCTCTTCACACTCTATCCATTTCTTGATGCAGAGGGCAATGCCGCCACCTCTCCTTCCTCACCTGTCCCTTCTGAACAGCCTGTAGCCATCCATAGCCACACTCCAGTCATGGGATTCATCCCACCAAGCTTCAGCAATGACAACTAGGTTGTAGCTTTCTAGCAGCACGGTGGCTTCCAACTTCTCCTGTTTGTTGCCCAATGCTGCATGCATTGGTGTAGAGGCACTTCAGCTGGGCTGAAGTCTGTATCACCTTCTTAGAGGAACACCCCTTAATTCCTTTGAGGTATTTCACTGGTGTTTCCCTTTTGGCTCCTATTACCTCAGAAGACCCTGGCTCATCTCCACAAGACTTCAAGTGTGCCAGCACATCTCAGATCAACAGGCTGAACGCCCTCCCTAGCACCCTGTCCCTCTAACCTTGGCATGTCATCCCACAGCTTGTCACAGGCAAGTCTGATACTATCTCCCTCCCCCTTTACGCCTAGTTTAAAGCTCTGTCAGTGAGCCCCACTAGCCTGTGAGCAAAGACACTCTTTTCCCATTCAGAAAGGTGAAGCCCATCTGATACAAGCACGCCTGGTGCTGTGTAGACCGTCCCATTATTGAAAAAACAGAAGTGGTGTCAGTGACACCAGCCATGGAGCCATGTATTAATAGACTGAGCCCATCTGTTTCTTCCAATGTTGCTGCCTGCAACTGGAAGGAGAGAGGAAAAAATAACCTATGCTCCAGATTCCCTTACCAGCCATCCACTGGTAAGGAGAGGAGGTGGGAACAGGGTAAAACCGAGGTGAGAAATTCCGGAGAAGGGATGGAAGCTGGAAGTGAAGAAATGAAGCTACTGGAGTGGACCTCAAGAGAAATCTCCCTCCCCGTGTTCCTATTTTTTCAGCCTACACTGGTCTGATAAAAATACTAATTCTTCCCATAGCCCTGGCATAAACAGATTGAAGAAGGGGTGAGGAGACCCCACTCAGAGCTGGACTCGGCATCTGGAGACATGAGCAAAGTGAGGGGAGATGTAGCAGCACAACTCCTTCCCTAAGGATGAAACGGAGAGCCTTTTGTTATGGCACCCAGCTGTGCCTTACTGATTTTATTATTGAAATATTAAGCAAATCAGTGGACTTCCAGTCAGCTGAGAACATGAGCAGCCAAACGGAGGGAAGAAAATCAGACGGACTCCCCTCGGCGCTGCCGGTGACAGGAGGAGAGGCGGGCAGCTCTCCCCTTCCACTGGCAGCCCCTGGGCCATGCCGGCCGGCAAGGGAGCTGATGTCCCGGCTTCAGTGCTGAGAATTAAATAGGAGCGGGCGCATCTCCTCCAGGTTGAATGTTCGGTTAAATAAAGGGGCAAATAATTCCCCCCTCAGAACGTCCTCCGGCCCCGCCAGCTCCCCCTGGACCTCTCCTTCCCCGGCTTGCCGGCGGTCTGCCTGTGCGGCTTCTTGGCGTGCTGCACCTTTATCCACCCCCCCTCGCTGACTCTGCTCTCCCCTTCGCCCCTCTGGGGCTCGTTCTCGCCCTGCGGTGGCATGCCCGGGATGGCCTTGGGCTGGGGGGGGCCGCGGGGGTACCTGCGGTGCTGGGAGGCTGGGGGCACCGCTG
This sequence comes from Chionis minor, assembly GCA_013398295.1. NCBI lineage: Eukaryota > Metazoa > Chordata > Aves > Charadriiformes > Chionidae > Chionis > Chionis minor. The sequence continues at coordinate 59,552 of VZSF01010129.1, read as the reverse complement.
GCGAGGAAGTCCTGCAGGCTCTTCCCGCGTGCCGGGGGGGCACCGGGGAGCTGGTCCCGCTGTGCCGCCCGTCCGAGGAGCTGCGGGAGTTAGCGCTGTGCGAGGCGTTCCTGCCTTTGCTGGCAGACCTGTCCCTCTCCGAAGCGGTGTCGGAGGCCGTGCTGGAGGTGCTGCTGCCCTTTGAGTTCACGTGCAGGTTCGAGAGGTTTCTCACCAAACTGTGCGAGAGGGGAGAGGAGTTTCTGGAGTGGCTGATGGACATGAACTGGTAATTGACAGGACCCCGTGTCCTCCTCACGGCAGCGGCATACGAGTCCTGGCTGCGAAGGTAGGGTAGGTAGTGGGTGACGGTGGTCGGGCTGTGGGGGTGGCCGTGCTGGAGAGAAATGGCTTTTGCTATTTGGTGCATCCGCAGCGTCTGCATCCACTGGCTGTTGATGCCTGTCAGGGAAACAGAAAGGAGTCAGCTTTCTGTGAACTGGTGCAAAACTGCTCTCTGGTTTACTGAAGGTGTGAGGTTAGGTACCAGAGTTTCTCCCAGAAGAACCTCAACGTATCTCAGACCACTCTTTCCCTCCCAGCCTTGCTAGTCCTAGGTTTGAGTATGTTCACCGTTATGGTAATCATAATGTAGGACTTTTAAAATAACAAGCGATGCAAATATTTCTGATGCCAGTGCAGATTTTAGAGCTTAGACTAGAAGACGGTTACTGAACCATCCGTTTGGCTGTTCAGATGGGTTCCCACTTCCAAGTCCCTCCCTGTGTTTTTAACCCAACTGGGTTTTAAACATTTCCTGTAATGCTCTTGGCAGCCTCGGTAGATTTCTCCATAGCTTTCCTTGCAGAAGAGCCTGGAGACCTCCAGAGAGGACATGGAGTGGGCACCTCAGGGTGCCAGTGCAGCACTGCCCTCCACCTGCGTCTGTGCATCTCTCCCAGCCAGCGCGGTCACAGCTGGCAGCTGAGCACAGAGGCAGAGGCGGCGCAGACCCTGCAGATCCCCGCTGTGGCAGCCAGACTCACCTCCTCTCCCTCCATTTTCTCTTCAAACTGCTACACACCACAACAACCAGAACGACTTCAGTTATTATTCCTACGTATTCAGAAGTCAATCTACTTTGCATGCTCCAGATGCTGAGTCTAAGTCCCAGCTACACCGCTCCATCCAGCTTCATGCAGAAAATCAACTCTGGATGTGGAAAAGCCAGCGAGCTTCAGCCTGGATAGCTCAGACAGTTCTTAGCTGGGAGCGACTCAGGGTATTACAGTTCCCTCACACCTACTGTCACAGCCCCGGGGTCGTACACAGAAGTTGTAGCTCCCAGAGATCAGACTGAAGCACTTTTGAAAGTCAGTCCTGTGGTTTGCATGAAAGCCTATAGCAAATACAATAGTTGTAAATTTTCCATTTGAACTGCGGGGGCTGCCTGGGTTGCTATTTTATGGGTAGAGCAGAGACCAGGAATTCCTCTTATCCGAGGCCACAGCTCTGGCCAAAGACCCACGGGGAGCAGCTTAAATAATTTTGCATTAGAGAGATTTGAATGATTTGTCCTTAAAGATTGCTATTATAATTCCAACAGGAAAGCATAAACCCACCAGCCTGAAGCACCATAAGTGTGACTGAAATGTCATGGTCTTCAGCAAAGGACCCCATCTCCTCTCTCGTCTTTTGCTGGTTTTTCTGGGAAACAGTCCCTGTGCTGTGTGCCCTCTGCATCTTGCTGCAACGCTGCATCGGCCGGGGGGAGTTTTGTGGGAGCTGGGTAGCAGCTCTGTACTCATTAGGATTGCTCCTGTTAAGAATTAATGGATGGTCTCTTCCATTCCTCCTTTCCCCAGACTTTGCTTGAATCCCGAGAGATTTAAATCACTTCAACTTAATGTCAAATATGTCAAAAGGGAACTGTCTTTCCTGTCAAAGTGCGAGTGTGACACCGCCACAGCAGATAGCTCCAGCTGCCCTGAGAGATGAACCTCCTTTCACACAAAGATAGATGGGAATTGCCTTCTCTGCTTTTTAACCTCCTTGAAAGTCACGGTTTCAAAAGAAACATGCATGCTGACGTGCACTTGCTAGACACCACCTCCTCTGCCATTCCCCCGTGCCCTCCTACCAAGGCTGTGGATGTAAAACATAGACCTCATAAACTTGAAAGCAGCAGGCTCAGGACTTGAGTTTGGGTCTCTGTTATCAGCTCTCAGGTGGCCAGCACGTGCCTTGTGGGACCAGTGCCAATGCTGTCCTGAACAGGGGGCTCCCTTCAGTGCCTCCGGGCTCTTCAGTGTCTGCTCCTTACGGCCAGCCATGGTCACCAGCCCAGGGACCAGCTGCCTGGCGGGGACTGCCCAGTGTGCCCTGTGGGGCCGCCTCTCACCTCTCATGCGCTGCGGGGCTTCTGCCTCATATGGCCTCTGAGCCACCAGCTCTGAATTAAATGCTCTGTGTGGCAGCCCACAGAGGTAGTACCTTCACTGCTGGTCATTTAAGCCTCTGAGACAGGTATTACCCTTACCTTTGTGCTTGGATATGGTGGTCTTTTAAACCTGTGGCAGGCGGTCTGGTAAAGAAGACAGGCCAGAAGGTTTGCTAGAGCTGAGGTGCAGCTTTCACGCTGGCTGGTAACCCACCTCCTCTGAACTGTGCCTATTCACTTGGGTGCTGACAATACATTAGTGCCTTCGTGTAACTCCTCCGTGTGCCAGAGGGACAGACAAGCTCTCCCACAGCAAAAAAACTGAAAGCAGCTCAGCCTACTGCAGCAGAGCCAACCTGTGAAGATACAACACCACGCTTTGGTATGGCTGTATGGCTCATCATCCCGAAACCAGGGTAACCTCCATCAGCAGAGCTAATCTGCAGTGAAGATGTAGCTTTTAGGACATGCTGTAGGTTACAAAACACAGTTGTGTTGCAAATGGATCACAAATGCTTAGGAATAAGAGCACCCATTTTAGATGAGTCTGTAGTCTAACCCCAGCACCTCTCAATGCACAAGGCCACTCTTCCACATTTGGCAGTAGCGCTACCTAATCGGAGAAGTTGACTGGTATCTTGGTCCAGCTCCTGTGTTGCCCCTCGGCTGGACCCACCCAAAATGTGAGCTCAATCAGGAAAACAGCTTTGGCTAACAAACACCTTTACAAAAAGAACAGCAGAGCTTAGAGGCAGAACTGTGCTAGAGTCAACTGAGCTGAGTGGGGACTATGTCAGTGGCATACTTTAGCGAGGAAATGAAGACTGCAGTGCAGAGCCCACTGAATCATTAAGTGAACCTCACAGAACAACTCAAGCCCCAGAAGCCACAACAAACACTATTCCAGCAGGCAGGTAATGATGAGCCAGGGCTGGCCCGAAGTGGCAGGCTGAGCTGTGGAAAAAGAGTGCGGTGGAAGATCCAGAGCTCCCATGGGGTCTGCTAGGCTGACAGCGTGTACGTGTCAAAACAGCGTACTGCCCACAGGGGACTCTCTGCCACCCCACCTGCAGCTCCTGAGGCTACAGCCTTGGTATGTGTCCGCCCCTTGCAAGAGCGCTGGCCAGAGCAAGAGCAATCGGCACCCACACGTCTCTTCCAGGAGGTGCCCGTGTCTGAGCACAACACCTGTGCAAAGCTGCCTGTGTGCTGGGTGGCCAAGAGCAGGAGGTGAGAGCTGGCCGAAGCACTCCTGCTGAGTGTGGGTTGCTGGGAGAGAAAGCCAGGGTAAAAGCTGCTGAAAGCACTGGCTCCCCAAATCCTCAAAACAGCTGTGGATCAAACAGCTCCATTGTTCCCAACAGACAGAGGGTAGAGATGTGGGAGACTGTCTCCTTTCCCAGAGATGCCTTCCTCACATCCTGGATGAGACACACATCTTCACCCCAGGCCCTGCACACTCTGCGTGGGCACTATAATTCAGTCCAAATCCCTTTGCTGTGCCAACACACTCGGCTCCACAAAGCTGAGCACTCTCTTGTCTTGGTGGAGAGGGGAAGATTTGCGGGCCGATCTCCTGATCCAGCCTCAGCAAGGAGGGCTTTGGAGAAAAGCAGGCCTGCCATCATGGAAAGTCTGCTGTGGATGTGTACATGTATGCCAACAGAGAGGGGAAGAAGTTTGGACCACAGGCAGAAACACCTCTTCCAATAACCTTCTACACAGAGGGGGTTGAAAGGCTGACCCAAGGCCGATCCAAGGAAGGGGTTTGTCGTGGCTTAACCCCAGCTGGCAACCAAGCACCATGCAGCTGCTCGCTCACTCCCCACACAGCGGGATGGGGAAGAGAATCGGAAGAGTGAAAGTGATAAAACTCGTGGGTTGAGATAAAGACAGCTTAATAAGTAAAGCAAAAGCCACACACACAAGCAAAGGAAAACAAGGAATTCATTCACTGCTTCCCATCGGCAGGCAGGTGTTCAGCCATCTCCAGGAAAGCAGGGCTCCATCACATGTAACGGTTACTTGGGAAGGCAAATCACCGTAACTCTGAACTACCACCCCGCTTCTTTCTTCTTTCCCAAACTTTATATATTAACATGATGTCATATGGTATGGGATATTCCTTTGGTCAGTAAGACATATTGTTTCAGCTGTTGCCAGGTAATATTTTACATTAGTCGAGGACTTTTTCAGCTTCCATAGAAGCTCAGAGGGAGCATAGACAGAACAAGCTAGCCAATGGAATATTCCATACCATAGACGTCGTGCTCAATATATAAATGGGGATGGGGTGGGAGCAGGGATTCGCAATCACTGCTCAGGACAGGCTGGGCAACCAATCATGGGGTGGTGAGAGCAACTTGTGTCGTATTACTTTATTTTGTATAGTCTTTTACCAGTATTATTTTCCTTTTCCATTATCGTTGCATTAAGCTGTCTTTATCACTACCCACAAGGGGTGGGTTTTTTCCTTTCCCCTCCTTTTCTCCCTCTTCTCCATACCCTACTGGTGGAGGGGCAGGGCGATTGACCGGCTGCATGGCCCTAGTTGCCAGCTGGGGTTAAACCACGACATCCCCCTTAAATCACATTGTGATACAGAACATGTTACTAGCCAAAGTTTCACCTTTAAGCTGTCAGACATGCCAGGGTGCTCCTGCCTGCATCTGCAAAGACATCACAGGGACCATAAGGCCAGCTGATGCTGCAAGGGGGTGCTGTGTTGTTGGAACAGAATAATGACTTTTTGCTGTTCTCATATACAGCTTGCCCATGTCGTCAGTGAGGTTTGCTTGCACGGACTTACTTGAGTCAGATCTCCGCCGTGAATTCCCCTCCGAGTTGGGGAGCGAGGTCTGTATCATGAGCTGAACTGTCTCGACCTCGTCCTGCGCTTTCACCTTGCTCCAGCAGATAGCTTGGATGTGCCTGGTAGTTTTGGGAGCTCTAACGTCGCTCTGCTCAGGAAGGACACAGCATGCATGAGGACATAATGCACATGAGGACGTAACAACACACAACCCACCAAGATCTCCTACGAGGGAACTTCCACTACTGCCTGGGTGGCGGCAGCGTTTTCAGCATAGAGTCTGTTTTGCAAAACCACTTAGCCAGTTCTCAAGTATTTTTAGACTCTAGATAATTTTGGCTGGTATTTTGCAATTATGCTAAAAATGTGGTAGTGAATAACTGTTTCAATTCATGTACCATGTGGAGGAAAGATCTGAAGGCCTTCCTCTACAAACACAAAAATGTATTTTACTGGTTACGTTAATGTAAGCATCAAATGGGCACTGCTTTCTGGTAAAAGATGTAGGATTAAGCAAGTATTTTTGCAGGGGGACCCGCCACAAAACTTTCCTGGAGTATCAAGCTCTTCAGTTTGCTCTTAAGGGCCTGTGACTCCTGTGAGAAACTTCAGGCTGAAAGAAACTACTGTTCCTCATTTTCGAGATGGACAAGCAAGGCGCAGGACTTCCCTGTCTCTCCAGCACTGCTTGAATCCTTGCTCAGGCCAGAGCTGGAATCTCAATTATCAGCCTCCTTGTGATGCACAGCATTGGTCTTTATAAAAACACTTTTGTAAGTAACTGCAAACTCTTTTTGCAAAGACTAATTTCTATCACATTGAATTGTCTTCCAGGTTTTATTTTCTCTTATTTTACTCTTGACTTCTCTTTTTTTTTTCTTCTCCTGTTGCTTCTCAGCTCTCCTAATTAGCACTTCATTGAAAAGGTAAAAACCACAGTCTCTTCAAGTAATGCAAACAACACTGACCATTACACTTCAAGCAAAAGGAGTTTTCGTCCTTGAGAAAAAGAGCCATCCCAGGCAGCAGTCTGAGGACATTGTGTCTGTAAACCTCATTCAGCTTTTGCTCTGAACTTTAGATTTTACAATTAATTACAGGCTGCTGAGGCTTGATTATAGGCTATAACAAAGCCAGAGGATGCTATTTCCACACCTCCCATGTAGGTTTTATCTTGGATAAACAATTTTTTTAATTGTTTCTTAGAGCTTACCTCATACGTAACAATACATTCTACAGACTGGTGTTCTTCTATCCCCACAATCCATTTCTCCATTACAAACGGTGGCTGAAAAAAACATGGTGGGAGTTTTATAAGGTGCTCTTCATCTCCTGACTTGCTTCTGAAACACCCCAAAGATATTTTCAACATTTGCCTTTTTTCATCCGTTTCTATATTGCTAACATCAACACTTCTCTTAAAATCTTATGAGACAAAGCAATATATTTGGGAATTATTTACTTCCTTGTTTACAAAAGGAAACTGAGAAGAGATTTCTATAAATAACAGACACATGAAATGTTTTCCTGGGGGCATAAACCTTTTCCGTTTTTGTGCATGTACAGGTTTTTTCTGCTAGACTTACAGAGGCCAGATAGAACAAATATCCAGAGATTCTCAGAGATATTCCCTGACAGATATAAAAATGTTGACCTATGTGAAAAGTTAATGTTATTGCATCTGGTTTTTAGTTTATTTAACTTTAAGCCTTTTTTTTAAAGGCAAAAATTGAAATGTCCAAGATGAAAATTAAACAGAAAATTATTTTGCAACAAAATAATAATAATAATAATTATTAAAAAAATAAAAGTGTTGTTCCAGAAATCACTAACTTTAAAAATAGTATTGGCATGAATTAAATATGAGAATCCTTTTTGGCAAATACACATATTTTCACATTTTCCTTAAAATTCTGACTGTTGAGAATCTGATTTTCAGTTTTTGCTTTAGAAAAAATAACCAAAGGTTCCCCCAAAAATTCACAACTAAAAGCATTCAAGAGTTTGGGGGGGTTTTATCAATGCACATTACAGCAGCACTCTAATTGGTAAGCAAGCTGTATATTTTTTCATTCGGAAATTTATTTTGTTGCCTATTCTCAAGTATAGCATATTAATAAAAACAAACAATTAAAATAAAAGCAAACAGAATACCCTCTGCGTTAACAAAGCTTCTGTTGCTTACGGTAGAAGCAGTCTAAATACTGGCTGGTAAATATTTATAGGCAGGTTCTGAAATAAGTTAAAATGCCCGGGGACACTGAATTGCAGATGTTCAGCACTGTACTGTCTGTTGACAGGTTTCAGTCTTTGCAACCCACCGTTGCATGAAGGAGGGAGTTTTAGAATCATATAAAAGTTCTAAAACCACGTTAAAAAAAAAAAAAGAGAGAGGAAAAAAAAAACCCCAGACAAATCACATGAAGTTTCAAACAGGAACATTTAAATCACTTTCTTCTCTTGAATAGGAAAGTAATTTTTTGAAAATTCTTTTCTTTAAAAGGGGTAATAAATTCAGAGGATATAACATGGAATTAAAACAAGAAAATATAAATTAGTTCCTTCTCTTATTTTTCTATTGTTAACATTATTGTCAGCTTAAAAGGGAACCAAAATACCTAACTCCTATTATGATACAAATCTGTTTAAAATGTGCATTTTATTTAAAAGCTGTCAAGAGATTGAGCTTCTGCAAGCACAAAAGTCGACTGCTGTGGTATTTTAATGTCTTTGTTTGAGATCTGTGAATTCGTGAAAGCTTTAAGGCTGTAAATACCTTTGTCATCTTTAAAATCTCTACATCAGGTAGGTTAGTGTTGAATGTCACATCTTTTATGTAGGTTATTGCAATTTCATCCCCGTCCATCTCCATGTACATTTTCCATTTACAATCCTATGAATAATAAAAAAAGAATGCTGGATTGTTAGAATACAAATAAAAAAAGGCCCAAAATGAAACAAAACCGAAAGCCGAAACAACCCAAAACATAATCCTCAATATATGGGGGGGGGGGGGGGGAAATAACCCAACAACAAAGATAAGGAACATATACATATTTTGGGATATGCACGTTTTCCAGTAAAAGTGTTGATAATGGAAAACCCTTGGGTTCTCTTGTTTGCCCTCCTCTTAGCGCACCCTGAGAGACAGTCGCCACATTGACAGGTCTGGATGTCTCCAGAGGTGTGGATGCCCCTGACGGGCCCCAGGAGGATGGTGGCTTCATCCACCGGGATAGGGAGCCCATTCGAGCGGGCAGTGCCAGAACTCTGTCCCCCTGCCTGGCGGTGGAGGCGCAGGACAGCGGTGGAAGCCGTCACCTGGGGTCACAGCTCATGCTGGCAGCCAGCCCCAGGGACATCTTCTCAGGCTCACAGGTTTCACAGAGCGTCCGTGAAACACCGTTAAGACAGTCTCTCAGATAATGGGCAAGAGGATGAGCTAGTTATTACAGCTCAATTATTGCAGATACTGAGTGCCCAGGGAGGCACTGAGCATCCCCAACTCCTGCTCAACTCCAATTGCGCTATTAATTATAAGCAAGCTCAGCTTAGAAAACTATCATAGTGAGTCTAATCGACCAAAGCAATGAAAGGTATCCTTAAAGAACGCCATGAGCTGAACACATGGTGCCTGTGGCCCAGGGAGGCTCCTGCCGGGGACCGGAGACTGCCTGTCCGTGACACAAACCAGCCAACATTTGCCGGTGTGCCCGGCAGGTGCTTTGGGGAATAGATACTGTCCGGTGCACTGAGCTTCTCCAAAAATCAGTTCCCTAAGGGACAACAGGGCTGCGGTGAAGCAGGGTGTCTCCATCTCCACGCCGGCAGGAGGGGATCTGCCCTTCACAGACAGGAGCTCCTCCAGACGTGCCAGGGGTTTCAGGAGGGTCCGCGTCCGCCGCACGCTGCCAGCTGGGCAGGTGTGGTGTCTGCGTTTGTGGGAGGCAGTCTTCTCCTCAATTCTGCTCAGAAACTGCAAAAACTTTCAATGGGGACGCAGATGGCCGCTTAGGGCCAAGGGCTTGCGTAAGCAGTTATTTGCACACACAAACGTACAGCAGCCTAAAAAGTATCCGTTCGCACATGCGATTATCTGCTAGTGTTTGCACGTGCATCTCTCATAAATGTAACATAGGAGCTCAGCCCTCAGAAATCTCAAAGCTTTCAATCAGGCATTGAATTGGCAATTCCAAGATAAAAGAAAAATGGAGCATAATCATTTCCAAACCGCAGCAACAAATTATGCTTAGGAAAGCATTTGGCCCTGTGTGTCCATCTGTCCCCATTGAAAGCTTCCGCGTTTTACCAGCAGAGTGGACGTGCGAGTTGGTTTTCGCATCACCCCGGTGCGAGTTTGAGCGGTGGGAAGCACGGTCCAGCGGCTGGGGCACCGCACCGAGGCTTGGAGGCGCCGAATTCAGTTCCCAGCTCTGCCATTGGCTTCCAGTGCAACCTGATAAGGTACTGAAGTCACCCGTGCCTCCATTTCCCGATCATGGACTGTATCTCTTTGCACATCCTTTTTCTGTCTTGCTTTTTTGGGTTGTCAGCTCACCCAGGGTTACGCCTGTCTCTTCCCAGACAGGTACAGCGCGACGCAGCAGCCCTGGCGTCGGCTGAGGACCGTACGTGCTATGTAACTGCACAGCAACAGCAAAGCGAGTTGTCCTCGACTCCTCCTCGCCTCTCAAACTGTGCTCCTCTCCCTGCCCACAATGTCCTTGTTGCTGGACTTCTTTGCAGGACCTCCTAAATTCACACTACCTGGATTCCCCACCGCAGATCAAACCCGAGGTTAGAGACAAGATGCTTGATGGCATTTGTAAGTTTTATAAAAGCACCCAAGACAAGGAAAGAACAAAACATTGACATAAAATACTATCCTCCAGTTAATTCAGTGCGTTTCCTGTCGTGAGACCAGTGCCAAGCACCCGAGGGCCAGAGCTGCACCTTATGCCAGGGCTCCTGTGCCTTCACGACTCGGGATTTTGTGCCGTTTGCTCACATCTCCCTACAGACCAGATCTGACAAACGTGAGCTTGTTTTCATACACAACGTAAATCAAATGACCGTCTCTAAAGAAAAGGCTGACAAGCTGTGTAAATCCAGGGTCTGGCAGGCGGCGGGCACCTGCCAGCATCCAGCCCCTCTCCGGATCCGCCACGCACGCAGGAGCTCTCTCCCTGCGGTAACGAATCAGGCTGCCCCATGCAGCTGTGGATGCACGAGCCCTGCACAAACGCCACCTTCCCCGGCTCCGAACTGCAGCTTCAGAGAAAGAAATACACTCTCCCATCCGTCAAATCCAGCCCCCAAACCTGCGGTCCTCCTTGGAGTCCTCTCCAGCCACACCGCGCAGATACCAAAAGGGCAAATTACCGCACTAAACATACCCTCAAAAACACTTCTCGTTTTATTGGGAAAGGTTTTCATTTTGTGGTATTGTGAAATCATCAGTGGAAAGGGGAACGAGAGAAGGAGGGAGACAGAGAGAGAGAAAGACAGGGAAATAGAGGCCAGGAAGGGAAGGAGAGGCTGTGAGAAAAAGAGAAAAGGTAAAAGAGAAAGAAACAGACAGAAACAGAGAAGGAAGGAAGGAAGGAAGGAAGGAAGGAAGGAAGGAAGGAAGGAAGGAAGGAAGGAAGGAAGGAAGGAAGGAAGGAAGGAAAGAAAAAAGACAGTGTCTAGGTGACTTTTGAATCAAGGCACTTGGGAAATATCTAAGATAAGTAGATGGCTACTTGTCTCACAAACTTGGTAACCATTTTGTTCAGCCACCCAGTAAATAATCTGAGATTTGTGTGCTGCAAAAAGGGACTTATTTCCCTGTCTTCCAATTGAGTTTAAGGTTCTAACTGAGCAACGAATGGAGAGAGATGCTCAGCCACTTAAGCAAAAATTTGGCTAGAACACGTCTGTCAATTCTTTGATGAACTGGAGACACAAGATTTCTTGGATCAAGATTACAATTAGTGCCAGACCTATGTGGGAAAATAATATGGAAATAGCTTGTTCCAAATGCCTGGTTGATAAATAAAGTTACACAAGTCCTTCAAACAGATTTCCCTGGACATCTTGTAATTTAAGCATTAAAATATCTCCCAATATTTATCAGCTTGATTTTGATTTCAATTAAGAATTTCAGCTTTTTGTTTGAAAAAAATATATATATCTCGTTTCAGAACTGAGAGGCAAAACCAGTAAAACTTTGTGGGAAAAACATTTTTGAATAACACTTTGACAAAGCCAATAAATCAGCAGCCTCTGCAAACGCTTCTAGAAAGGAAAAGCAAATCACACGTATTTGGAGCCACTTCTCCTCAGCTTCAAAACAGAAAATAAGGACACTCTAAAAATTAAGTCTCCTGCATACTGTGGTGACAATACTCCTTTAACCCCATATGCACTAACGTCTGCAACAAAAAACAAAAGGGAAATGAAAGAGATCAGGCACAGGCTTTAAACAACAAACATGTCTCCGGCAACAACAGCTTAAAACTCTTGCTGGGGAGACACCTCATTTTTCAAGGAGGCCCAAAGCCAGGATTCGTTTTAAAATCAGCAGTTGCAATAAACTTTTTTTTTTTTTTAAGACTGAAGAAAAAATGGGAACGACATTGTAGCAAGCAACTGGCTATTAGGAGAAAAGTAAGATGTAGCGCAAGATGAAACAAATATGAAAAAAATGTTGGTCATGCTGGTACTAAAAGTAGTAGCATGTTGATGATTTAGGTCCCCAGAAGGTCCTTTACATTCTTAGCTATTATCTATCTCAGCTGCTGAAACCTGCTGTTTTAAAGGCATTAGAGTTGAACATCTAGTGACAGCACTTGGGTTATTTATCATTATGTATCACCCTGCTACACTATATTTTATTATTCTGGATTTAAAGGAAGATAACACAATTACAGTTAATTTGCTTCTCTTCTTTATATATATAGTGTCATGACCCACCACGGCTTTGTCCCATGAGATATTTTTAACCAAAAAGAAATCCACAAGAAACTCTCCCTAAAAATTCCATTAATAACCTCTTGTAGCGTGTATAGGTTGCAGGGTCTGGAACTAAGAATGTTTTAATCTCTTCAGCAAAACAATGTCTCATAATGATGTACAGGACTATTGCTGCACTGATGAAGAATCATACATAATTCAGCACCTTTCACTTGGCACCACTGTGATATCCTCATTAGCAGTGGCTCACAGTGGCTGTCAGATGGTGTCCATGCGAATGCAGGCATTATATTGTCTTTGAGATGTGCAGCTGCTTCCATGACACTGCCAGTATATAAAAACATGACGCCAGTTTGTTTTATTTAGTGCTAAACCTTCCAGTTTGTAAAAACAAGGCTGACACAGAGCCTGACATGAGGCAGTGAAAATAATTAGCTCTCATTTTCTCAGCCTCCTATTTCCTTCTCCCCGCTGTGTTCTCTTTCCACTAAACCACCACATGTCAGTCGAAATGGGAGGCAATTAGTGGGCTCATTTCAGTCCCCACAACTGTGCTGAAAAGAAAGTATTTATGATGGCACAATGAACAGCTGAAAGATTAAATAACATTTGCCTTTTGAAAAGAAAATGACTTCTAGCTAAATGGGCAATTTTTGATTATTCTCAAACAAGCTTAGAGTAGTTGGTTTTTAAAATACAAGAAAGGAAAATGAGTCATTTTTAGGTGAAAGAATCAAATAAAACTTGACACAGTAATGCAAATAACTGATGTTTTATTGCAAAATATGTAAATGTGTTATACCCTTAACAATGGCTGGTGTCTCAGGTCAGGGCAGGCTGTTGCCAGCCGGGCTCCAGCAAGAGAAGGTGGCTCCACCGCTGGTTTTGTTTCAGCTGTGCAGGCAGAAAAAAACAGGGGCGGAGGGGAGGCCTTCCGAGAGAGATGGTCTTAAAACGCACCGAAACAAAGCAAGCGAAAGATATATTTATGTTATCAGTTGCCTGGGTGCCTCCTCCGAGAGCCGGAGTCCTTACTCCTCCGCCAGGCGACAGGCACTGGCTGGCGGGAGCTTTGCCTGGAGAACCACGAGGCCTCTCTAACACCTACGCAGACCACCCGGCGCTACCAAAAATATCTGTCCCCTGGCAGCACCTTTCTTTAACATCCAGCGCTGCAAAGCTCAGTGCCGCCACGGAGGGGAACGTCATGGTAAATACCACCGGGCGCCGCTGCGTGCCGGGGCCGGTGCCCCGAGAAGAGCAGGTTGCAGCAGCCGAGAGGGAGCGCTCTGTGCCGACAGCGTCCTGAGCTTTGCCCTAGCGTTTACCAAAACCTGCCCCCACCACGCGACCGGAAGCGAACGGGGATCGCTGCGGTTGCAGGCGTCCTCATCCACACGAGCAGCCCGCTGGCGACAGCGGGATTGCAGAGGTGGAAGGGTGGAAAACACAGGTCCCTTCCCTGAGGGCTGTGTGGGTGCCCTCCCCTGCTGTCTGAGCCAGCCCTGTCCACTGGTGGCACTTCCCACGGACCACTCATGGGAAGAACGTGCTGGAGCCATGGAGGCACCACATCCCCGCTGATGGCAGGGTGGTGTGCGGAGGCTACAGCTCACACGGGGTCAGGGGGGCCTGTCAGCCCTGTGGATGTTGCGGCAGGGACAACCATGCACGGGAACTGAGGAAAGGCATGGCGGTGCCGCCGGACGTGTCCTGCGCAGGCAGGGGACAGAGGCTCCTCTTGCAGGCTTTTGCCTGGAGAGGACACGCGCCAAGCCTACAGACCACCGGGAACCTGCCTGTGCTTCTGCAGACCTATCTGTGACCGAGGCTGTACACATGAGAGACAACGTGTGGAAGGCAGCAAGCTAATTCAGAGCGGCCAAGGTATAAAGCTTGAGATTAAGAAGTTTAGAAAGTCAAGTGGGCACACTACCTAGCTGAAAAGCCCAAACGCTTCTTGAGGTGTACAGAAAAGTCGATAATTTCTGATGGGAATCCCTGGCTCAGCACTGCTGGCAACAAGGATTTTAAAAGGTGTTGGCTTGAGTTTGACCTCAGTTACACATGGATGCTACAGCTGGAGCAATCCCAGTGGAGATGAAGGAGTTATAGCAGCTCCACCTTGTGTAAAAACAACACGTGGTCCAGAAAAGCCTTTTTGAAAGAAAATGCAAGGAGCTCAGATCACCTGCACTTAACTTCTAATCCCCTACCACTCAGTCACCTCCTCAGCTGGCTACATTAACCAGTTCTTAATGGTGCTGGTTGTATTTAAAGGTGGCTGGGTTTTATTTTACAGCTTTGGTAATTTTTTTTCCTTCACAAAGTATTTACCCCTTTACTGGCTACTTATTAGAATAGGAGCAAATCTATGAAAATAGCACACAAACACTGCTACTCTGATTCTTACATTAACTATTAGCCTTTACTAATCGAAGCATTGTGCTTTGAGATGTAATTAAAGAGAGAGGCTTTAGAGGATGAGGTTCTGAGATAAAGTTAAATAACCTCACATTAGAAAGTCAAGGGACTTGCAAGCATCTTGCAAAGGAAGGGTCAGATAAAATCAATTCCTCTGCCAGCTTTACTTACTGAAGTGGGTTAAAATACCTACAGAGCATGGGGAATATGTATGCCTGAAAAACTACAAAATTGGAATTTTAAATTTTAGACCTCGGCCCTTGCTTTATTTTTTGCCACATTTGTAACGTGAGGAGTACCCTACACAGCAAATTAAACTGGTGATTCTGTATCATGTCTGTCTGAGCTTTTAAGAAAGTAAAGAAAGGTTTTGTCAGTGTTGATGTAGTGGGAGGATGGAGAGGAAGAAGCAGAAGAAACCATCTCAAGCACTTGTGAAACTGCATTCCAGTTACAACTATTTCAGTCCTGTATTGTCTGGTGCTGCCTGCATTTTGCCAGCCCATGCTTCTCCACATGAAGAATCAGTCACAATGTCTCTCTAAACTAGCCTTAATATTATATTCACTTTTACACTACACATTTAAATAATGGCATTAAAATATATCCCAGTTTGGATATCCAAGGCTAGAAAATAGTTCACACAGTTAGCAGGTGGTTTTGAAGAGGGTCTGCTCCTTACCTTGTCAAATGCAAGGAGATGTAACTGGGGAAAAATAAGGCAAAATGGTGAGCCAACTTCAAGGCTTTGTGTTTGGATATAGGTCAGATTGCGCCACACTTGGTAAAAAATGAAAACATTCAAAGGCATGGTGAAATCTGCCCTTTTGAGGACCAAAACTAAAGAATGCATCAACAGGAGACAAAAAGACTGTGAACCATCCTTCTTAAGGGGTTGGATGATTCATCAGTGTGGAGCCGACACAGCTCAGACATCTCTCCCTGATTGGGAAATTTTAATGAGCCACCTAGGATGAGAAAGCCATTGAAAATTGCCTCTGCAGTTCTGTGAATCAGCTCAAGCCACAATTGCCCGGGTTTGTTTTTTTACCCTCTTTGGTATCTTGGAGTTAATTGGTGTCCCCCCTCCTTTTTTTTTTAATTTGTGGAAAAAATCATATAAAATGCCTAAATCTATCACCTTTCAGCTCAGTGGGAATTGTGTACGGAAAGGTCATTAAAAGGAAGTGAATGGAAGTAACCACATAACTTGAAGTACAAGAGTTGGAACAGAAGCCTCTAAAAACCAGGTTAGCTTTGCAGCGCTCACTCCTGATGCATTCGGAGAGCACAAAGGTCAACTGAGCTTTCATCACCTCCAAAGATGCAGCTAAAAAGGGAAGGAAACTGTAATGAAATGACTGCATCTATCAGCTGGTGGAAACCAACATAATCCCACTAGAAGATGCAGTTTAAATTAGATAACGAACCTGGGGCTGGTAAAGTTGCGTACTGGGAAGTCATTGTTTCATTCAGCACACAGACAAGGCTAAACATTCAACTGCCATCCTGAAGTATTTTTATCAGGATCCTTGCTAAAAGGCACTGCCATTCCTTAAGTTTCTGCCTGCTTATGGAGAAGGTGCACCGGCTGTGCCAGCAGGGCTTGGTGCAGCGCCAGGGAGAGGACATCTGGCCACGAGGAACCATCTTGACACTTGAGACGGTGCTGTGCTCTGACCAGCCAAACCATCTCAATCAACCTGCACCCCTCAAATGGCTTCTGGGTGCTGGACCCGCTCACCCAGCACTTTTACGCCCTGTGGCATTGCGGAATGTCACATCGCACACCGAGGCTGCGCCCACACCAGAGCTTTAGTTCCGATGAGGAGTGTGCGTCTGTCCCACATCTGTCCTGTCCCATGCTTTGGCAGAGCCACCTCCGAGCGCATGGACCAGCTTGCTTCCAGCTGCAGCTACGCCAGAAGATGAACTAACTACCAGCACTAATGGGAACCCAGCCCAGGAGACCAGCGAAGAGCCAGACTGGGAGGGAACCCCCCAGCAGGAACTCGGTTCCCCTGTACCGAGCCCGTCCTGTGGCGCTGCGCCAGCTCCCAGGTGAGCCTAACAACCTCCCTCGATGTGCACAGCTCTAGCAGTCTACACATCACCTCGGGAACACACATTCACAACTCATAACCCAGATTTGAGCTTACTGCCTCTTTTTCCTCATGGCTAAAACAGGAGAAATGCTTCTTAGCTAGTCAGCCACTTGTAGGGACTGATTAGAGTAAAGTTCCTTTGAGAAATTTATTTTTAAACTGATGTAGGCCAGCTTTTTAGCTGTAAAGATGGTGGAAGGTACGATCCCAAGTGTTTCTGCTGACCCAGTTTTACAAGAACAGGCACCCTTCTTTTACAAAAATGGGACAGTAAAAGAAGTTTAAACCCTTCAATCCTGGTTTACCCAGTATCTCCAATTCATTTTGGAATAAATCTGTATGGCAGCAGCAGTTGTCCTAAAACAGCCTCTAGGGGAGCTCGAAGATTGTATCCAGGGATTTTCAAAGAAGCAAGCTAGCCAAATTTTCTGTATTGTATGTACCACACCAGCCTTTGTTAGTGTTATGTTCAATGCAAATTAACTTGCTTATGCTGGCCCTGGCATCCTCCCCAAAACTCAGTCGATCTGCTCCTTCCAGTCCACTTTTTAAAACTGGCTCAGCCACAACATCTTTAAAGGTAGGTATGAGTTATTGAGTTTTAAGCAGACCTCGGACAGAAGTTTCCAGCCCAGACAAACTCAGGTGACAAATGGCACATTCCCTGGAACGGCATCAAGGACATGGGTGCTGCGGCGTGGAGGATGCCAGAGCAGGCATGCCTGGCACGTGCCCACATCTGCAGAGGGCTTCCTTAGGAAGGGGTCCAGCAGCACACGGAGCAGAGAGGACCAATTACGAGGTCACGGGGAAGGAAAGACCAGAAAAAAAAGGGTTCTCAGCTGGCACCTGCAAAGGTCATGCCAGCACCACACAGGCCCTGTCCTGCCATAACAATTCAGCTTCTGTCCCATAGACTTTGGGACACTCTCATTCGCAAATTTTGCCACCATGGCTAAAACATCTACTTGTCCTCAATCTTAGTAGGCGTTAGTGCAACCTGAATTTCCTTCCAGCACTCAGAGGTCTACTCACTCCATCTCTTGCTCTTCCCTGGGGAAAACTGCCCACCTCCTTGCACTATGGCGCACAACCCATATTGGAAATGGAAGGGAGATCTGAGTATTTTACGGACTTTCAGTTCCTTGTAGAGTTGCACATGGGGAGGAAAGATGCACACACAAAAAAGTAGCTGTACAGCATCATAAGCTACATGCATTCAACAACACTGAGACAGTCTAAGTAATTCACATAGCGATAAAGATTTTCATAGGCAAAAAAGTGCTTAGGATAAAAGAAAACACAAACAAAAAAGGAAATCTCCATACAAAAAGAAAAAAGCTTTTTCAAGTGGATGAAATTATTTCAGTACGAATCCAAGTTCCTACTAAGTACAAACCTAAATGCTTTCTCTGCAAGCACCACCAAGTACAGAAATCCAGACACTTCTGCAAACAATATGCCGTGAAAGCAAAGCAGCCAGATAACACAAGATGAAAGTCAGCTACCCACAAGTTTAGGGTGGACACACAATGCAGATTTGTCAAACACAAAAGGAAACAAATCCTGCTGTCACAGCCCCTGACTCCAACTCAGAAATGCTTTGCACACCATTTCCACATAGATGATTAATTCTAAAAACCTTGAACTCAGAGTCCAAGGCAGGCTGGATAAAGAAAACAAAAAGCACGGGACAAACCTCACTCTCGAGAAAAGACAACCTGGTGGAAATGCTTTGCTGGAACATCTGGAGTTGTCAACGCTCCCGTTACACAGGGCGTAACGAGAGATCCTTGAATGAGCTCGGCTTGGAGCTGCGGTTTGATTAGGACGTGGCATGCTGGTAATTGCCTTTCACCAGCCACCTGCAATATGCTGCACCTACCCCTCCCTCCTTCCCCAGCACTGTGAGGGAACACAATCACCACCATGACGTGTCCTCTCCTTCCCAGTGGCAGCCACGCGTGCCACGTATTTTCCAAACTCCTCTCGGTTGCGTGATGAGACACCACCTTTCTGGCAAGACAAAAGTAATAGTCTGCCCACTCACATTAGGTGTACATCACTGCTCAACTGTCCCTTGGAAGCAAAAACCTCCCTCTGAATGGGTTTTCCTGGATTGTTATTTCACACCCGTTGGGAGAAAAGGAACAAAGCAAAAGTCTGAATGACAAAAATTAGGGCTAGAAAAATTGATCACAAGGAAACAAAAGCTTTCAGTCAAAGCTTTCTGCGTCACTCTTTTCTTCCTCACCCGCTCTGGAGTGCAGTTCCCCATCACCGATGCAGCCCCATGTGCCACCTTGACATTTGGTCAGCACTTTCCAAAAGATTCTTGCAGCAAATTATCTTTTTGTGTTCAGAAGATACTGGACCCTCGGGGCAGCGTCTAAATAAGAGTAACCAAACCAACCAATCCAGTGCTCCCAGCTTACCTTTGGACCATTTCCCGGCTTCAAGTGATAACCAAAAACAAGTTCGAGATTCACTACTTTCTCTATGTTTTCTTCGGCTCCACCTGCAGAATCCTGCCAAAAAAAAGGCAAGGTGAGACTTCACATCTACCACAACCCCCTGGGAGACAGGAGCAAGGCCTTTGGTGGCAGTAAGGAATGGCCTTTCAGATGCTACAAGTCTGGCAGGCAGCAAGGAGGAGCCACCACTCTGCCCCGATCACACCGCTCCAAGAGGGGCCAGGGCTTCGGCGTGGGTTTATGGCGCGCAGAGGATGGCACCTGGGAGATGCCGCGCCATTTCTGCTCCTGGCCGAGCCGCTCCGGCACAGCATGTGGCAGCCACTGCCATTAGAATTGCAGCCGGCACAGCACGTTGGCAAAGCCCTGACTTTCATTTTCCCCTTCGGGGAACAGAGTTTCACGGCATGTAAATTCACTTTAAGTGGATTTCACTCTATAGCTGTGCAATAAATTATGACTAAAAAAAGCTACTTCAGGCTTTGGGGTCTAGAATTGCTTGATTAGCTCACTGAATTAAATCAGGCAAATATCTGGTCTGGCAACCCCAAGGTTCCCAAACACTCTCTCCCTTTTGCATGGCTCTTGTTACTGATATCAGAAAACCAACAGGTTAGCACAAGGGTGGCCAGACACTATAAATTACCCTTCTCGCCTGTAACGTTAACAAACGGAGCAATGATAGGCTCCTCTGGGCCAGGGGTTTGCCGTTCTTTGGTGGTGAGCACTCGCTGCTAGTTCAGAGCAACGGCTCTTAAGAGTAGGTTCTGATTAATGAGAGCAAAGGAACCGCAACCAGTAGTCTTCTAATTTAACACTGCCGGTTCCACGATAAAATCTTAGAGCCTCCTTGAAAACAACTTTTATTATCCTATTACTGTCCCATCCCATAGGATGGGTTATCCTATAACCCATCGCTGCTGTTGACTCTCCGCGTTTGTCACGACCCTCTGCAGGAATGGCATCTTCACCGTCCCCCCCGCAGTAGGAAAGTTGAGAAGCAGGAACAGTGAAATATTCATAGCAACACGAGAAGCATTTCTTATATAAACAATGAGACTTGCCTTAATTAATGGTGGAAAATGAAACAGATTTAGGTAGTCATGGGTTAACTTCTCAATAGCAGTCTAGAAAAAAAAAATCAACAAGATCAGATGAGCGTTAT
Organism: Chionis minor; assembly: GCA_013398295.1. Lineage (NCBI taxonomy): Eukaryota > Metazoa > Chordata > Aves > Charadriiformes > Chionidae > Chionis > Chionis minor. Next base: position 39,196 of record VZSF01010129.1, on the reverse strand, counting down.
TGAGTATCTCATACTGCAAATAGTAGCATGAAAAACAGCGCAACTCCATGTGCACTGTGTTTTCCATTGTGGATGCATTACAGCATGTGGGAAGAGTTTAAAATCCAGCCCTGTTCTGGAAACTGTCGTGGTAGATCAGCCCCATTTTGCATTCAGAATCTTATCTGCTTAATCAGAGAAAGAGATGTTTGGGGGGTTGTTCTGGTTGTTTTTATTTATGCTCAATCAACCCAGGAAGCTGAAATCTTTCATTTTGGGCATTATTGACTTTATTAAGTTTCAATAATTTTCCCTGTAGGAAATGTAAATTAAATATATCAGCAATGGTGTGTGGCATGGAAAAAATGGCTTATGAGCAAAAGGGAGATAAATCTGTGACTTAGGAAGCTAAATTTGCAGGACTAGCAATTAGGATACAAGTATCTCTTTACTAGTAAATTGTGGTATAAAATCATTGAGACCCAACAGAATTATAGATGCTGCTTTCAGAGAAATGCTTTTCCAAAGCCGACTGCCAGGAAACTGAACTCTCCCCTGTGGCTACAGTATTAATACCATTACTGCTGTCGTGATTGCATTTTCCAGACCATGACTTTCTTAACTCATTACAAACCTTAGATATTTTAAACACTGCGAAACAAAGCTTTAAAAGCGAAGCAACCTAGTCATCAATCAACCAGCTTTAAAGTTGTCTAACGGAGTTTCGTTAGTCAAGAGATGTGAAAGTTGAGAAGTTCAGAGATTGCAGTTCAAATAACTGTTTTCATATTTGCTCCTCCCTCGGCTAAAGGGAAATCTTTGGGGAGAACTCTCTCTGAAGATATCCAAAGCTTTCTGCTGGGAAAATGGCCCTCCCAGGTGAGTCTTTAGCAGTACCGACAGAGCAGCCCACAAGAAAACCAAGAACTGCAGAGGAGTATAAGGACTGCAGCACGTTTTCATGCCTCATAAAATGCTCAGATTGCTTTGGGTTCTAGATCCATATGAACCTGTAACTCTGGGGGTTTTTTATACCAAATATGTTCTTTATTTAGCTTTATAACTTCTTTTGTTGTTAACATTACTGAAAACCAATATAGACTCCTTCTTAATATTAACAGTGTAACCTACTGGAACATTCAGCATACATTGTTAAATACCTTTAAATGGATGATGTGTCCTTTGGAAACAATTCCCATGTCCTTTAAATCCTCTTCTTCTAGAAGAAGCAATCGTTTCCCAGTGATATGATGTTCCTTAAACAAGCTAGCATATACACTCATTTCACCGGAAGTATCGCCTTAAGATAAGAGAGGTTATTCAGAAATCCATAGGGTGCTTTATGGAAGGGAGAAAAAAGATATATGTATAGCAAATATATATATATATTCATAAATGTGAATATCAAGGTACATATGAATAGCTTTTACCTTTTCTAGTAAGTTGTTGCATCCAGAAAAACTGCAAAAAAGAGAAATCAGTATTGAAGTTTACATTATCAACATTTTATATTACAGTTATTTGGAGTTCACAAGTAACCATTCTTTTTTAAAACAATATTTAAAAATATTTCTAACTTTGGGTTAAAGGACTCAAGATTCCTCAGTGCAAGTGATTACTTTTATTCAGCTTTTTAAAACTGCCTTCTATATTGCAGCCACCTTCCTCAGTTTATCATTATGAAGAACAACAGAAACGACCAAACCAGAAGCTGAGCTATCTGGCACGTGCTGAAGTTAAGGAGCCAGGGCTATTATGGCTTTTGCACTGTCTTTCCAGATAGTCCTTCACTAATCATTAGCTAAATAACCCTATAATGCACAACACACAAGGACGGTGCTAGATGGGACATTAAAATCACCATGGCACATCACTACGCTAGAGACAAATCATTGATGTTTCTCATTTGGCCTTTTAACTGAATAAAAGGGTAAAAAAGACTCAATGCCATCATTTGTATGAAAGCGAGATTCCACACCCCTTAAAAAGCCCTTGGCTTTCTTTCAGTTAATCGCCATCCTGGTGGCACACAGTGGGATAAAACCTTTGAAGCCATTTTGTCCTGTCCAGGACAGGTCTTGTTTAGACAGGTCTCGGGCCGCTTCCACATTCCTTAAAGGTTCACTCAGGAATGCCCTCCTGGCTGCCGACAGCTCTCAGCACAAATGATGTTCTGGACATTGGATAATGTGGCTGTTTTATGAAAGTCACTTGAGTCCTTCATTTACTCATGGTCATTTCAAAGACTTTCTGGAACACAAGTTCCACCCAACAAATATCAGTAAAATCTTACCTAGGTATTTTGATCAGGCCTTCCCTCCCTCCATACCCACTGTGAATCGTTAGAAAGCTCCAGCAGCACAACGCTGGCCACATTAACACAAAATACTCACCACATCTTCTTCGGTCCATGCACAAATATCAAAGGAGGGCAGCAACTGTGTGAGAGATACGAATTGAAAAGAAAACCGTCTGACTGTTTTTCTCCCCTTCACCCAAATTTTACCCTGGTGGCTGATTTTATTCGGTTCCTTTTCCCCTGCAAAGCGGGGAAAGGCTGCGACTTGCATGCTGACATACTAAACCCTTGGAATCACGCTGACCATGGGCTGGCTCCAACAGCACGGTGGCAATGCTAAATCGATCCCATCACTTTATGTAGATAAAATTATCAGCAGATGTCTGATAGCAACAATTCAGGAAGCAAAAGTAAACTGTCTGATTGGATAGGGACTCTCTAGCTGCTTCTCCTCTCCGCTCTGACACTAGGGGAAGGTTTTTGCTTTTGCTGCGGCTCTGGTACCACCTGATTTCTGCAATGAAAATAACGCTGCGATTACACGACTCTCTCCCAAATGATGGGTATTTTCTGCAAAAGGAAGGAAAACTGTCACTAGACAGCAGCGAAAGCAGAATTTGGAGTTGGGCTGCTGTGGCTCGTCTTCCTGTACAGACAAGTCTCTTGGTTTCTGCCCACGCTTGTTCACTGCTCCCCCAAGTTTGGGGGAGCGCAGCGCTCCCCAGCCGCCCGCGCGGGGCACACGATGTTGCGTGCAAGCTGGTGTGAGCTCTTGAAGCACAAGGAAACCACGGCGGATGCGCAGGAGGATGTCTGCCTTAAGTGAAATTCTGGGATGATTTGAAAGCTGACACCAGAGAAGACATCACTGTAACACTGACTGGCATTTTACTCATTCAAGCATCTGGTATCCCAAGTTTCACCTTCTTGGCATTTTTATCCAGCTAAAGGGCTAACATTAAGCGGTGTGTATGTATGTGGACTGTCAGTGTCTCACCCACAGGCTCAATACCACGATGTAGTTGCAAACTTACTCCAGGTATGTAACTCGCTTGCCCACCTAGCCTCCGAGGCGTTGCGACCTCCTCCAGAGAGCCCTGCCCACCCACGAGCTCTCCAGCCCCCCACCCCAGGCCGAACATGCCCCCCCACAGGTGCTCAGCCCTGTCTGCGTCCGAGTCACAGGGCAGAGTCGCCTGCTCTGTGCCAGCCTGAGCACTTCCCTGGCTCTCCAGGCGCAAGACCAGGGCCTTGTGTAACCCATCCACAACTTTCAGCCTTTGCAGCATCCACGCAAAACTCCCATTGAAGGTCTTGTGACTGCCCAACACCCTTTGACTTCTGCCTCCGCATATTTTGCTGCCCACCCCATTCTGAGGACCCTTCAGACCTCCTTCCTCCTCCTCCACCAATGTCTCAGCCAAACCTTGCTGGGCACAAACCATCCATGAGACCAGCCGAAGTCACCTCTGTGAGGAGGACCTGGCGAACCCCCAAACCCGCCGCTTTGCCCACTGCTTCCCCAAAAGGGACAGAGCCAAAGGCATCAGGGTGAAGTGGCAGATGGGAAGACGTGTCTTCCAAAGCAAAATAGACCCTCATGACTTGTTCTCTCTCCTACACCACACTTCCAGCCAATATTCTCAACCTACCTGCTTCTAAGTCCGGCGTTCCCTATGCTAACAGTTACCCGCAGCCTGGGCAGGATGCTGTGGGGCAGAAGTAGGGCTGGGGGCAACACCTGAGCACAAGGGAGGGCACGTGGCAATTGTAAACATCCTTAGGAAGGCAAAGGGTCCCGCCTTTCATAGGTACTTATAGCCAAAGCGGCTGGTGCTGCGGAAGGAGCCTGGCACAATAATTTATACGACCGAGTCATTTGCTGCAGAAGTCCAATATTGCACTTTTAGTTGCACAACGGATTTTTTTTCAGCTTTTCCCATGTTTAAATAAAACCAGTGGCAGAGTATGTTCTGTATTATTTCAATTTTTCTTAAAAAAAGATGGGAGAATAAAGGAGAAATGTCACACCGTGAGTAATGCAAAAAGTGACTTAAACCAGCAGGCAATAAGGAACCTCTTGAAACACCAGCATTTTACACAGGGACACAGATCCATAAAATTTACTGTCAAAATGTTTATTGCAAAATAGAAGTTTGGAACAAAGAGAAGCAAAGGAAAAAGTTCACATCAAAAGAAAGTTTATGACACCAATTGAGGAAATTGAATACATTGCATGACTTCTTTTTGTTTGTTTGCTTTGGTTTTACACTGGAAAATCAAATCCACAGTGTGAATAAAACAAGACATCATATGTCAAGTGCAATAAAGAGAATAACTGACGCTGCAAGGTTTTACCACACAGAAGTGTAACATTGCATGTTCCACACAAATGATATATTCAGATTACAGCACAAGAGTTTTGGCACAGGCGTTGCGCTCAGCATTGTTTTTTTCAGAAGGGAGAATGAAGTTTTCTAACACTGTGAAAATATTTTCTATTCAAATTTCATCGGTTCACACTTGGAAGTGTAAGTAGCATTGACTCCTAGTATTCAGTACAAAACTTTTTCAGTAGTGCAAAAGCAAGAAATGCAGTGGACTATATCTGACTTTAAAAGGCATATGAATATTTAGCACACAATATAAAATGTTTTAAAGAAGGCTGCTGGTTCTACAGTTTTAAACAAATCTTCACACATCAGAAATCTCTGTGCAGATTTTACAGTGTACACTAAGTTGAAGTCTGGGGGGGAAAGGGAAAAGTCTCTCCTCCAGATTCCTACCAGTGCATTTTAAGGGCTGTGAAAATTACTAAATGAACTTATTTTTCTACCTGAACGTTCTACCTAGGACTGTAGTTAAAACCTCTGTCGAGTTAGAGGTCTCATTAAAAACCTGTAAAAGCTGCCTGATTACAGAAAAAGGAACTACACTACCAAAGACACACAGTAATGCTGCTGAATACTTAACAGCTATAGGCACACTACAGATTTACTGCTACTGCTGACAGCAATATAAATCATTATTGCATTAAATATTTAACTCAGAATAACCACTTTAAAACCCAGAAGGAAAGGGAATCAACACCTAACAAAACTGCTGGAACGATAAAACAAATGACAAGTCAAGAACGTGACCGTGTGACAAGGAGCTGCTCCAGACCTCACCTCCTGGAAGCCCTTCACATCTAGAGGAGACAATCTCCACACCAGGCAGCACGCAGCCAGCTGGGGGTGCAGTACACCTACACACCATACCTTAGGACACTTGCTACTCCAAGGAATTAGTGGTGTGATCATCACAAAAATGACTAGATCAAAAGTTTTACTCTGTTAATACTGCTCTCCATTTTTTTCCCCACCGCTGAAGGAAAGGAAATGGAGTTGGGCATCCTGTCTTGGTCCCAGCTCACCCTGTTTCTTTAAGCAAGCCAGAAGCCGATCCTCACCATTCTTCTCTCCAGCCATTTACCCATCTGAGTCAATGTTGGCAATTCAACAGCCTCATAAAAACGAGATGTCCAGGACTGGTTCTTACCTTTCCCCTCTGTCAAATGCAGCAATATCATTTTACTGCAGATGCTTCCAGGGCGTTATGGAAAGTAGAGATAAAATGGGGATGCTGGTGGGGACTAGTGTACTGAGAGGTGTAGGAGGCATGGGAAGGCTTTCGGTGGCTTCGCACACAGCCCAGAGCAGCCAGAGAAACACCTTCTGGGTTTGGTTAATGCCTTCGTAAGCTGACAACACTATGTGGCAGTGGGTTGTTGTGGAGATCTAGATAGCCTGGGCATGATACAGGTAGAAAACAGACTGGCTTGCACTGCAGATCAAAATCAGGTGTGGAAGATGAAATACTCAGACCTCCTCCAACCAACATACCTGCCCACCAGAGCCACTTTCAACACCTTATCTAGTGAGAAGCATATCAGAGGCAGAAACAACACAGCTTCATTCTCACATACGATTTTTGGTGTGTGAACTGGAGACATTTGGTATGAAAGTCATCACAGGAAAGGAAAAATGCAATCAATACCTTTTTTTTTTTTTTTTTGGAATAAGCACAGCTAACATCCAAAGTATAACAGTGTCTCAAGGGAACTGCACCATAAGAGTTTATCATGTTACCACTTTCTCTACAATTCAGAGACCTTTGCTACTTTGAATACACAGGTAAGTTTTACAAGAGTTTATATTTTTCCTTAATACAGCTTAATTTGCTTTAACAAATAACATATGGGTAAAGAAAAGGGAAGAGGGGGCGGAAATCGGTCTTTGTTTCATTAAGAAATACTGGAACTAAGTAGATAGTAGAAGTTCCTATGAGCATGCTACCGCTACCAAATTCTGATGATATTTTGCTGAAGTAAATTACAGGCCTGGGTAAGCACAAAACACCATGAAGACGGACTTAAATCTTGTGATTTTGCAACTATGAAACCCTGTGTTATACTACTTAAGAACTACTTTTACTTCTGAAAAGATGGAGTAGATTTACAAAATGAGTTAAAACCCCTCCAACTACAAATGTGCATGAAATGCTCTGAGATTGTCAGGTGCTAAAAAAGTGCAAAACATCAATGCTAGGGACAGATTTTTTGGAATTTTTTTTGAATGCTAAATGTACTGAATCAAATTTCATTTTCAATTAAAGCTGTACAACCCTACACTGCTTGTGTGGTACAGTAATTTATGCACAGTGACACACATCTTTAGATCTAAAGTGCACGTACTAGATTACACAAATCCATCAAATTTTTCTGGGTGCAAAGTGGCAGTTACAAAAATAGTATCATTGCTGTGGGTGTTAGCAGACGTAGACTTACAAAAATAGTACCAATCTGCACTGGAAACAGCCTATTTGCTCTTATTTCCATGTAATTATTTGCCCTTAAATGTCCCTTTTCCTCCCTAAAATCAGGTTGCTTTGATGGACCTAAGAAGCCATCCCTACCTGTGCCGAAGGAACAAGTTTCTCCTTGGGATACTCCACAAACTTATTACATCATTTAAATTAGAAGCTTCTTGGTACAAGAGGGTTAACTTCAAGCCAACGGATTTGCAACTGTTGGGAAGAAGGTGGAATGTGGAACCATATCCTACAGCAATTGAGCATCTTAGAGGGTCTAATCCTGTGCAAACCGAGTGGAGTAGGCTAGCTCGAAGCGCAGCATTCACTGCCTTGCAGGTCACCAGACCAGTCCCAATGCTTAAGGATAAAACAGTTCTCTCTCACAACCCAAAGAGGTGCCCACTCATCACTCTAGAAAAACTCCTTCAAAGAACTTTCTTTTTTCTTGAGTGAACACGTAATGATTTCAGGCCTGCTGTTATCTAATGTATCCGTTTTTCTCTAAGCTATCTACAAAAACACTCACCATAATATGTAGGTTAGAGCTGTATAACAGGCAAGCCTATAATTAAAGAAGCCACTCAAAAACAGAAGTTTTCATAAAAGAAACCCCTCCAGTAATTGAGAATGGAATTTTGATTCCCACTACAGCTGAACTAGACAGTAACGTTTTTCTTTTGAAATGCTGCCCTTCTTCCTTGGGCAAATATTTTACATCATCTTCCTTTCTAACCTGCATTTGTGTTAGCGCTGGTTTCCCTCCCTCCTTCTGCATCACCACTAAAGGGGTCATCAGGAGAAACGTACTTGCTGCTCTCAACGTAAGTGCCTGGCAGGCAATTATTGCAGCAGATTGTTACACACTGAGTTTTATGGTAAGTCGTAACAGCAGTGGCAATACTTTAAAAGTGATTTAGCTGCAAAAAACAGGTATGCAGAGACTAGTAAATATTCCTGACATTGCCACCATCACGGAGAATTTCACATAAGCCACAGTAGCAGGGCCCAAGCTGAAATGTCATTGTGGCTTCTCTTTGTCCTTTCATGAGGGTAGCACACATGGTTTAGGAGATGCGACAGAATCAAAATTTACTAACACCGTTTTTTACTCTCAGGTACAAGAATAAGTCCATCAAAGTTAATGAGGCTTCCTGGATTTACATCAACATAACTGAAAATTAGCTTCAGGATCACCATATCTGATAATAGATGCAGAGGTCTGATTGCAGTTCGCTTTGCTAGAGTGAATTATATACACATGCACATACACGTGAGGGGGGGAAAAATCATCTACTAACAGGGATTATCTGGATTCTGCTGCTATTCAGTTTTTTACAACGTGTATTTAACTAACCCCTCTCTTCCCCTCACCCAAGCTCCTCTCTTCCTAGAAACCTATTTGTGACTTCCCACAATGCCGCCTTGAAAAAGGTTTTAAATTAGAAACACAGCAAACCCCTTCACCGCAACAGTAAGAAAGAACGGATTGTAGAGAATAGCAAATCTTAAAGTACAAGTACATTCATATGATTGACCATTAAAGGGGTAAGGGAAATGACAAAAAATGCAAAAGAAAAATTTGAAGTACATTAATGGCATTAAAGGCATTGAAGTTTTGCCCAGTGTTTTCAGATATTAAGTTTATCAAGCCATAGTTTCTGTAATCAGGCATCAAGAATCATAGATATAATCATGGTTCTTAAAATAATAATCTCAATTAGTTTGGAAAGTTTAGTTCCAAATTTCATCAAAGCAGAAATAAGTCAGCACAATCTAAACAAAAACAACATGTCTTTCTACACACAAACATGCTCAGCCTGGAAAATGTCTCTTTTTTTTTTTTCTTTTTCTTTTACAGGATTTAAACAGACCAAACTGACAGGATTCTTGTTATAGAACTTTATTGTTTTGCTTTCCTAAAACCAATTTCAGGGTTAATTCTATAACTAATTTCATTCGCTGCTATCATCTGTGTCATCAAAATAATCATCATCATCATCGTCATCTGACCAGTCGAATTCACTGAAACCCAAAGCCATGTTGATTTTCTTTCCTTTTCTCATAGAGGTGGTTTTAGAAGAATTCTTTTTGGCTTGCATGTTTATCTGCATTCCAGAATGCAGGACAGATCCTGCTTGGTTCAGAGAGAAGATATCCCCAAAGCCCGTCATCATCAAGGCCTTCAGACTTTGGTTCATGCCAGCTACCTCCCCGTTACTTGTTGCTGTGATCTGACATGACATCTCTGCACTGTTTGACTCCTCTGTTTTAGATTCAAAGTAAGACTCCTCAGACATTCTTGCAGCAAGAGGTAAGAAAAACTATTTAAAGGAGGAAAGGACAGAGCAAAAGTGAAAGTTAGAACCAATTTAAAAATCGAGGAAAAAGACACCACCAGATTAGTTGGCAATCAAAAGAAAGCATTAACGATTAGTGAATCTAAACACAGAGAATTCATTTAACCAGACAGCTTCATTCTGGGGTCATTGTTCTTAAACAAAAGTGCAAAATCACTGAGTCGCAGGGCAAGAACCACAGGTAGCAGAGCTTTAATGACAAAAGAAGGTTCAAACTCTTCAATCCTTCATTTTGTACAGTGTAAAACAAAACACAGTATTTCCCAACCAGGTGGACTGGCTCCCAAGGCAATGTGGGTACAACAGAAGTCTAAGTGAGTTGCCTAATTGAACCTTTTAGGATTGAAGAATAAATCATGTTAAGATCAGAGAACCCAAACAAGCTCCTGAAGTTTGTTGCAGAAGTAGCAGCCCTGTAAATAAATATCAGAAATAACAGCAGCAGTATTATTTGTGCAAAGACTGGTTTGAGCGTATGCTCAAAAAGAGAGGAAGGGGTCACCCTGCGACGGCCGCAATCAGAAACAAGCCTCTCACCAGTGCAAAGGACACAGGAACTGGCCTCCAGCCCGCACCAGCACCTTGCCTTCTGGAAGCTGTCCCAGGGAGGAGCAGGCAGGGGAAGAGGGGCTGTTTGGTCAGCTGGTCAGCTTCTTCAGCTTGGTTGCCTTTTCTTTTTTAGCAATATCAATAGATACCTGCCATTTGGTTGTACATCTATTAAATCCCTACTGATTTACTCTTCGCCTACAGATACTGGTATTTTCCTAACCCAGTCTGTTTATAATAACAAATGAAATCTGCCCTCCCCAGCTAAATAACGATTATTGCCTCTTCAGAGTGGCTGGGCTAGTAACCTCTGTCACATGCTTGCCTGTTCTCCACAGGGAGTTAAAACTCAGGAGTTTCATCCCAAACTAAACTACTTACTAAAGCAACAGCAAAGGAGCTGTGTGTGAACACCTGAACAGGCTTTTCTTTCCAAAGTTGTTTGCAAAACTACCTGCCCAAAGTTCATGGTTTCACACACCTTTTTTTAAGCTAATCAGAAAACTTACTGAAAAGTCAACGGCAGTTGGTCACAATGGGTTACAGGGGTGATTATAGTGATGCCCTGGTCTGTAACACAGGAGGCTTCACAGCCAGGCTGCTCAAAGAGCGCCCATTTCTTGGCAAAACTACTTAAATCGACAAATTGGCTGTCATTAAAAAGGACAGTATCTGTATTTTGTTCCTCTTGAGTTTTCCCTACTTATATAGGCTTTCTATTTGTGTTGTGGTTAACAAAAGTTAGTGATCACGGTTTAAGAAACAAAATTCAAATTAAGAATTTGGGGAGATGGGGTGCCCTAAATGCTCTTTGTGTGTCCTGTTGTTAAGTGATGAAAGAACCTGCAGCTAAGCTTCTGTACAGCTGGCTGTACAGAAAAAACAATTACACCATCACCAGAGCGCTACTTGGATCAAGGACACCAAATGCTCCTACTGACAGAGAAAGAATATTTTAAAAACAAGATCTAGCCACAGAAACAAGATGTCCAGCACACATGACTCAGTGCCAGGTAGTTCTTCTGTCAGCTACTGGAGTTTTAGTCACATGGAAAAGCATCCCCTGACGTACAGGAAGAACTCCCTATAAAACTCAACAAAACTGCAAAACAGCTTTCCCCTAAAATATGTTTCCAGGTCACTGTTTGTGCAATGTCTGGCAGTGGTAAGCTGCAAATGGGCCGTAACTGTGGCTCATTCTGTGAGTTATAATCACCTTACTTCCTCCATACTTTGCCATCTCATTATCTGGAGAACTTAAGAAGAACCTTTGCAACAGGACCTGACTTTGGTGTTGCACTGCATATGATGACTATCATAAAGAGACTTTTATAGATGGTTGGGATTCCCAATCTCTGTACAAGCCACTGTTCTTCTTAAATGACAACCCGCAGGTGCATGGCACCACAGGTTTTACGTCTTGCTCCCTGTCTTCCTCTAAATACGAGCTTCAGCTTTGCTACATACACTCCCTTTGCAGAGTCAGGTCCTCTTTCAAAAGAACTCTCCATTTCACTACAGCTGTGGATATATATTTTACTCCTCCAAAAGGCTCCAGATTCCCTTGTGCAAGAGGCTCTTGGAGATCTGCACAAAGGGAATTTGCAGAGATCAGACTCAAAGGTGTCTGTCATATAAGACACGGCAGAAACAGGGCCAAAACAAGATCAGGGAGAAACACTACTTTCACAGAAGCGTTTCTAAAGATTGGCCTCATCCTTCTGTCATGCTGATGTGTGTAAAGCTGTACTTTACTCTGTGGAGTAGGAGCAGCCTGCCACTCATAGCTACCTACCATGCAGGATGAAACTTCCACCAACCCTAAAACACTGGAGAAACAAGTGGCAGAGACAGCTTCCCTGTTCTCCTCTCACTTGGTCTGAGTTTCTCCTCCTGCACACCACTTTAATAGTATCTGCTGGCCTCTGGCCTTTGCTGCAGAGCAAAACGAGGAAGTGACTGCGGAGTGTAGAGCAGGGGTGACAGTACCAGCTAAGCCACAACAAGCTCTAGTGTTGGTTAAGAATCAGGTGTAAGCCTGGTGGGCACCCCAAGCTGTTATTAGCTCTGGTTGCCATATCTTTACCATTGTTTTTACAGCCACGGTAGCTTAAAATCGAGCAGTGCACCTTCCCAGTTGCAATCCTCCAGTGTGACAGTGCTGAGCAGACATACCCTGAACCACGGGAGGGAGGGAGACACTTGACTCTGAGGATTACAGCTCGCACACAGAACGCTCAGGGATAGTTTGCAAATGGTTTACAGCTATGAATTTAAAATATAGTTGTATTTATAACCAGTGCCTTGTAGAACTTCATTTGCTATGAAAAAAACCAATCCTGCTTGAACAAGCCAATTTTTGCCAGTATGTCATTTTTTTCCATCAAAAGGGCATTTTTTTAAAGCCAGTTTACTAAAGATCTATGGAAAAAACAAATCTATATTTCTCTGTTAGAAGAAATTGCATTTAAATGCCATAGGAGAGTTGGGTTAATGTTATGCAGAAAGACAGTTCATGCTTAGCACAATAGGCCTTAGCACAATGCTTTATTCTTCCAGCAATGCGAGCTCTAAGTGAAAAGTAGAAGTCATAAGCAAGTACAGCATAAAAAACCCTAGGGTCTTGCTTGTGAAAAGATTTGCTCATTAAGGCTGTGTCTCATGCTGTGCTCAGGATAGATGATGGCCCACAGCTCAGTTACTGGAAGTTTGCAAGCGTTAAAGCAGGCATACAGATGTCTACTGTGAACATACGCTATCTGCACACAGGAACACATTCATTCTTCATGATTTCGTTACTGCATGCATGTTCACAGCTGGAACATGAATGCGACTTAATTCAAGCAACAGCAATAAGCTATGCCTTAAAAATAAGTTGTAGGTAAACGGGTCTGGCTGGAATCAAGGTTGTAAGTAGGATAAAACGATGCATAAGAAAATCATATGCTACTGTAATTTCAATTTGGTATTTGTTTTGGCTAGTGCTTTAAAAACAAGTAGGTAATGCAGTATTTTTCTTAACAGCAATTCTGTTGTAACATGTCTAGCCATGTACTAACCCTGTGGTCCTCCCTCTGCCAGTCAGTAGTCAAGAGCATCATATTTCGTTAAGAAATTCAAGATAATCCAAAGAAGTTTTTTTGTTCAATTTATTAATAGAAATGTGGCAATCCTAACAGCTAGTAACTGGCCAGTACAACTATGTTAGCCATAATTACGAACAAAGCCCTAAATTAACACTTCAAATTTTGACCCCTTTTTCACAGAATGGCAATTTGCTTCTTCTCAAAGAAAAAGAACACAATGAAAAGAAATCTACATAGGTTTCTCAAGCCTTCTTCTGCAAGAAACAAATGACTCTTACATTTAAGACCAAATCCTGCACCCATTAAAGTGAACAACTTTCTAGTCGAAAAATGAATTTATTGAATGCAATCAACCTTTAAAGCTGAGAACTGCAATTAAATCAATGTGAAACTACTTAAGTGCCCATGGCACAATATGAACGATCAGCAATATCTGATATCTAATGTATTAGATGAAATTTTAAAAAACAGTATAGTAGTGTTGTAGTGATGTAATAAAATAGACTTCAATTGGCCCAAAGGAACAACTAAAGAAAACAGGGGCACTATTTCCTTGGTGCATCTTTACGTTTACACAGACAAAGCTCCAAATACTTTCTGAAGAAAGATGGAAGGTTGAGTTATTGTCTACTTACAGGAGTATTGGACTGTTCGGTTAACTTCTGCTCCCACATCCTCAAACGTCGCTCCCGTTCCTTTAGTTCCTGCTCTTTAAAGCTCAGATCACGCTCCAGTTTCTTTAGTCTCTCTAAGGTTGCCTCAATTTCACATCTGCACAGAGACAATTTGTTACGTCTTGTCTTTTCCTGACAGATATAAATTGTTCATAATTCCCACTTGAATGTTAATTAAATGTGAAAGGCTGAAAAGTACAATACTAACTCAAGCAGTTCATTTAATTACCAAATGCAAAGCCTTTCAGAGCTTTAGGAACTGGCAATGTTTATACTTGAGAATAAACGTAATACCTTCAGTTGAAGAAAAATAACATTTAAATGAAATGCCATATAATAACATTTTAAAAACCAAAATGCTGTCTTTCCCACAACACCATGAAACATGATCTTATCCATAAAGAAATTGCATTAAGAACTGGTAAGAGGTCAGTCATTAGCAACATAACATGGGCAGCCTAAGAAGCCCATTTGCCTGTGTTATAACTTGGCTATAAATATTATTTGGACTTAAACTCAAGATACACAGAAGCAGCACTGGGCTGTTCTTCCCACTTCCTGTTTTTCTAGGTGAAGATAAAAGAGTAAAAACATAAACCATGATATATGCTCACAAATATGTTTACAAATATGCTTACAAATACAAGCTTCTCACCTTAGGGATAGTTAATAAAAGGATTTGGTGTACATTTGTCTGCTTCTCACCACACATGCAAAGGCATGAAAAATAAGAAAGGCAGGAAGTGAAGGCAGTACTCTAAGAAGCTTCAGATACCGTCTTTACTGGGTTGCATTGCATGTATCTCATCCCTAAACAAACTGGTTTCCTTTGACATGCTTTCTACTGGACAGTATCTTTTAAGCACACGAACTGAACTGCTCTTGGAACAGAGCTTAACAAGTTTTGCGCTAAAAATGCATGGGTGAATACTAGAAAGTACAGAAAAATAACTCTGTCACTAAATTCAGCCACATTTTTTTGCTTATGGGATAACCAAAGAAAAACCTCCAATTTGTATCAAGAGGTTGTATTTGCATTTAACAAACTGTTTCTGTGACTGTTTGGGAGACTGCGCAGCCTGCCACCTGTGTCCCAACTAGTACTTCACCTGTTTCCTCTTCACAGTGTGGGAATAGTGAACCACAGCATTTCGCTTTCCTCCTAAAGACAGAGCACTCCTACAGAGACAGAGATCCTAGAGAGCTCTGAAGATACGTATTGAGACTCTGCAATGCCAAATCTTCTGCTCAAACTTTCACAACTTTTTCACTTCATAAACACACTGCAAACAAAATCTGCTCCTTCTGATGTTTTCAAAAAGAAAATAAAAGGACTAACAGAGTAAGCTGGAAAAAAAAGAAAAAAAGAGAGTATTTCTTCCTGTAAATCTCCTGTCCTAGCATGGAAACGATTAAGCTCTTCTCCAGTATCAACCTAAAGGATTTCAGGCTCTCAATGCGGGAAAATGCATACCCACCTAGCCTATTTAGGTAAATGAAATAATTTAAATATTCCAAATCGTAGCGATTTCTGATTTTAATAAGACATCTCTGCCAGAGAGTAATGCTTACAAAGTAGAGTGAAAGGATTCAGAGCTGGGAGAACTAGCAAACTCTACCATCACGCTTAATTCTACTGCAAAAATCAGCCACCTGGGGCAAGGGCATTTATCACACTTAAATCCTGCTGAGTGAGCTGTTCGATGTGGTGGTCAGAACAAATGCCCCTCACAATTATTATGCTTCAGATTTCAAGCAAAACTCTCTCTCGTATTTAGGCATGCAAAGGTCAGGGCTGATCACAGTGCTGGGTGGAAAGTGGTCACACATCCTAATAAAGAAAAAAATACCCATCCTAATAAGGAACAAAACTAAAAAGCGCTGGATAGCAGGTCAGAAAGTGACTCCAAACATTCATTTCCCTATCATAAATCCTTTCTGTCAGGTACAACGCATATTATGCGATCTGCTGTGGGAAAGGACAGTTGCAAGTGCTGCTTTTCTTAGTTTGTCTCTCAACATCACTGCTCCTTATATGCAACTCTGTAATTTTTAAAACATGTAAATTAAGGTTCTCTTTTAAATAACATTCTGCACTACGGAAGTCCTGGTAACAATAGCTTTCTATATGTCAAAAGTCTATTTTGTGCAGTAATTATCTCTCTTCATTAGACAGAAACTTCTCTTATAATAAAAGGTCAGCCTGCAAAAACAGTTGCATTCTGAAAAATAATTCCACTGTATAATAAAACTGTGTAATTAAAGAGAAAGCTACCGTACATTGCCCAGTTAATGAGTCTTACTTCATAAATGAAGCAGCTTGAAACATTATACATGGTAGGGCATGTGGATTTGTTTGCTTCTGTAGTTCTGCAGTCTGAGGGTACTGGCTTTTCTAGAACAATCTCATTCTGTGACACTGAGGAATGTATACTGTATTATTAGGAATGATAATGATAAACAGTCACAGCCTAAAAACAATGACTGGCATTTGCTCATATGCCTTGAATTGCTACTGATACACAAATATAAGTATCATTAATAGACTGTTTTAATCATTAGAACATTCACTCATGGGGAGAGGGTGGAAGGAGAAATGCAGTTAGTATATATGACTAAATGCAGACAAATGTGATGTCTCACTGAATTGGAACAGCATTACTCCAATAGTAATTTTTTCCTACTGTAATAAAAGTGACTTGAGAAAGAGCTCCAAAGAGATCACAGAATATGAACTTAAAACATAAGACAGAACTGTGCAACTTAGTCATAAGACAATGTCCCTGTTCGATTAAATAATAAAAACGTGAAGGGTAGAACAGTCAGGAAATAAAATACTCAATTTTTTTAAGGAAATGACAGAAGAGGCAGATTAAAATGTATTATTAATATAAACATGAAGGCTAGTAAATATTGCAAATAAGACCACATTAAAGATAGGTCAAAGCCTCATTATCTTATCACCTCTGTCAGTCACGCATAGACTCAGTCCGCTCTCCGTTTCCACACCAGCCAGCTAGAGGTTGAAGACCGGTTACTCACTGTTACAGATGCACTTTTTGCACGTCTCTATACAAAAAGAACCTCACCTTGCCTTTTTTTTTGAGTGGGGAAAAAAAATGTAATCCAGCTAGTCTGAGCTTTGATTTGCTTTGATAAGAGCAGTATCCCTGTGAAAGTGCAGTATCTGGATCACTAATTTGGAGGTCCCTCAAAGAACAAGCATAACCTTCGCTTTTCCTAAGCCCACTTTTCTCCAGGGCTCTGATAGCCAGGCTTCATTAAAATTCCCTATTTCTTGGTAACACATCTCATTCTTTCCCTATTGCTGGTCCAACTATCGTTTTTGCAAATTACTATGGGACAAAAAATTGTAATTTTGAAAAAGTAATGAGTAAAAAAATGCAAAGATTTTTCCGTCCAGAAGTTAAAACATGTTAAAATTCTGTGCAACCGTTCCCAGAAACGGGCTTAGTTGGTTTTAATTTATCCCTTGTGATCACTTTATGCCTACGAGTCTTTTGCCTACCTTAAACTTGCATATTTTTTGCATGTTTTTTGTTAATTTGTCTTAACCTTCATGAGCGTCTCCATAAAGACATGGCTTTCGCATCAGGGAAGGCAGCAGTTACCAGAATTTAGGTAAGACAGTGCCCCTCTTACCCAGCTTCTCAGCAAGCCCCCACACGACTAGTGCTCTTTCTGCACTTTGCGTTTCAGTTTGACTTAATTCAGAAATCATCTCTCCTTTCAGGCAAATCATGCCCCATCATGAATTTGTGTTTTCTCTCTCATAGCTCCTTGTCTCCGAGTTATTTATTCTTCCAGAAATAATGCCAAATTTATCTTTAAGAGAAGTCTCCCTGGTAAGAAGTTATCCCGTGACTTGACAGTGCCAAGGAACTTTTTGTTTCTATGTGACTTCTCATTAAGACCTTGTTAGCCGTTCCTCATCTGAGCAATTTAGGTGCATCAAAACAAAATTTGCAAGAAATACTCGGGCTCCCTGAGTCACACCCCAAGAAATGAATCAATTTAGTAAAAGAAGTTTAATGTTACCAAATGCCAGCAAGCACAGCTTTTATTCTGCTACATTGGCAAGATTTCAGTAGTTATACGCTTTTCCTAAAGAAATTTGAGTACTTATCTTTTAAATAAATATTTTTTACTATACGGGAGCATATAAGAAACCCTCACTGGGGGATATTTTTCTTCCAACCCTCTTTGTATCCCGTCTTCTACCAAAAGCACAATACGATGTCCAGAGTCTGCATAAATAACGGTGGCCAAGAAATATGGTTTTATACTTTAAATACCCGACATTTTTCGCAAGCCTTACAATTAGGAATTGGGGGAGGTATCCTGATAAAGGGGGTAAAAGAGATATCAGAGGTAAAAATCACTGACAAACCCTCACGAGCCGGGTACTGGCGAGAGGGGAGGCTGAAGCGCGTTAAGCTGGGGAAGCTCGCAGCGCCCTCCGCCCGGCGGCGGGGCAGGCCAGGGCAGGGCCCGGCCCCCCGCCTCCCCGCTCGCAGCCGTGCCCGGTGCCNCCCCCCCTTGGAAGTCCGCGGAGCAGATTTGGGATGCTGGTTTGGAGACAAGCCTCATTTCCATGTGTTCCCCCCCCCCATCCTTCACCCACCCCTGGCTCCAGGTTTCTTGGGTTCCTGCGGCCGACTGACTGCAGGCAGGGAATCTTTTAATATTTCTGCTCCCGGCTTACCTGGAGCGGGGCCAACGCTGCTTAATATAGACCGCGGCACGATGCTCGGGTAAAAATCTTCTGCCTATGCAGATCTGTTTTCAATTTTCTTTTCCAAACAGAAGGATGTGCTGCAAAGCAGCGAGCTCGCGAACTGACAAATAAGCTCCGGGGATGGGGTGGGTTTGTTTTTTTTTTAAGTTTTGGCACATTCAGAAAATAGGCTGAAACTTTTACTGTAGAACTGTGCCACGGAATAACATCTTCTCAAATCTCCTCTCCATTTATAATCACTTACGAATAAAAATTGCAGTTGGCAATAGGTAAAAATCACATGCTCAAGCACTGCTGGTGCAGTACGCTAAAACAGAGCTGGCCTGGGCATATGCTCAATGCGTGGGCACAAAATCAATACAAAGGAGAAAATGCACAAAACATGGCAGAACACATATAAGTGAAGAGAAATGGAGGGATGATTCGAAAATTTATTCTTCTATGCCTTTTATCCTTTTTTTTTTTTAAATATAAACATATAAACACTTTCTACGAAAATCTCATCCAACATACATATACCTGAGTCGTTTTGCCCTCACATTATTGACTGAAACCGCATAATTGGTTTTAAGATGTGAATCACAAAACCATAAATATCATGATACCTAAACCAGTGTAGTAATAAATACAGGGTACAGCTAAGTGTATTGGCTCCTAATACAAGTTTCACAACATTCTGGGCATTCCTGAAAAACAACAAGGTAAGTTACGTTCTAAAAATACCTCAAGCACAGATACTTTCTACCAATACCTCATCGGAGTCTGATGTCTTTCTGAAGAATAAGGACTCACATAATTTCAAAGGAAAACCACATTATTTCATATTGCGAGGAAGGCAACTTACCTCCACTCCGCCTTGTTATGCAGGAATGAGTTACACTGGTCTGGAAGGTTGCTGTCATTTGACATAGATTCCAGGATTGAAATGATCTGCTTGAAAGACGGCCTTTTCTGAAGAAAAAAAAANAAAAAAAAAAAAAAAAAAAAAAAAGGAAAACAAACCAAAACACAGCATTTGTATCCATACTGAACTACTACTGTGTAAAATTATTTGCATGAATTTTTCTATTAGAAGACTGCAAGCGACAGAAATTGGGATGCTGCTTTCTGAACACAGCATCCTACAAGGGGACTGTAAATTTGTGAGGGTTTTTTTGTTCTTCCCATTGAAGAAAAAGTCAGTTTGGGAAGACTCACATGAGCTAGTAGGACTCAAGCCTTAGCTTAGTCTCCCATAGCTACCAGGTAAAACCTTTTGTTTAATAATGCTCTTACTGAGTACCATTAGTAGCATCAATGACCATGAAGATTCTTAACTCTAAAGAATAAAGTTTTCCTCAAGCTAAGAAGGAAAACACTGCCAAAAAGAGAAGGTTGGACCCATTAGCAATTGGTAATTAGACTAACAGCCTTGTACAGGTAGTAACCCAAACTCTTAAATGTGTGAACAAGCTATTTAGCTGCCCATCAAAAATGGGTTTCTGGCTGCAGTAGCCCTCTAACAGAGAAGGACAGACTTTCCAGAAAAACCTCTTCCTTAGCTACCTCGTGGAAGATGGGAAGACTGAGGCTAGATGAGGATGTCTCGCCTGGCAGCGGAGCTCGTCAGCAGTGCCTGTGCTCTTCTGTCCTGGGCTCATTTAGTGAACTTTCTGTTCCTGGGCTCTCCATCCAGCACCCACTGTGCTCAACAGTCACAGAGAGCAGTTAAACTTCTCTGTATTTTCTACTTTCCCCTTAGGCCCACAAGGAAGCTCTGAAGCAGGATAATAACTGAAAACTGAAAAAGCCGGTTAAAAATGTGTTTCTTGAAAGAGCGCTGACTCTGTTAGTCTGTTTGACAGACCCCAGACAAGGTTGAGACAAAAGGTTGAAACAAAATGTAGATACATAATAAGGGGATGATGCACATTCTCTCTCTATCGTGCCTGTAATTATACCATTTCTGCTAAAATTACAGATGCCGCAATTAAAACGTGCATTTTAATTTGGGAGCACAAAAACAATTAGGAACAATGCTGAGGTGTCTCTCCCAGGAAGATCCAAGTGATTTCCACATTATAAAAGAAAGACAATTTCTTTATTTTAAATGTCAAACAGCATGAAAAAGTGTCAAATGCATAACAAAAAAAAAGACAAGCTCTCTTATACTGCAACGCTGCACTATCCGGCTGTTAACAGGAGGCTTTGTCTGTCATTTTTCGGTCCATCTCAGTGATTTCAGGCAGCGGGCAGTTGGATGAGCGATGCAGCAGACAGCACTTGCCCCAGCCACCATCTGCTTCCACAGCCTGGCCCCCAGCCCAGTGTCCACGGAGCGGCAACCACGGCGCACCAAGCAGCATGGCAGCAGGTGCCTACCCAGCCCCACACCGCTTCCACTTGTTGATCTAGCCCCACTGTGGAAGCCCAGCGGGTCTCCCTGCATTTATGAGGGGGATGTTGAGAGGCAGAAGTCGCCCCCCTACATGCATGATGCTGCTGGACCTGCCACGGCTGAGCAGACCCTCTGAACATGCCCTGGAAGAGCACGAAGCTCCCTGGTCAGGGAGCGTGCTGCACGAAGGGGTACGGAGCATAAAATTCATCACCGACACCAACCGGGACACACAACTGTGGTGCAATATAGGGGAAGGACAACCTTCCAACAGCCCTCACACCCTTTTCTAGTGCTACAGCAGTATCTCTTGTAACCACCCCAGTGGGTGTGAGCTGTTGAGGGGATTCAAGAGCCTCCCAAACGGTGAGGAAGCTGCCACACAGGAGGTTGTGGCTTCCCACCAATACACCAGGGTATTGCTGCTGCTATGTACTGTGCAATAGACTGGCAGATGTGTAATGTAAAAGCTAATTCTGTTTTCAAGAGATGAAGATCAAACATCCCCACACTGCATTAATTGCAGTATTTTATGGCATATATAGGATTCTTTTACAGAACATTCCACGAGTTTTGCTTGGTTCTTCTTTCTCAGGGGTATACAGGGAAGTACAGGGCAGGGCTGACACGAAGTGGGCACAGTCAACACGACTATCGGGCCTGCCCGAAATAACTGGAGAGGGGTCAGTGATAGAGAACAGGGCTTTTACTAAGGGCAGGTGAAAGCACCGACTGCCTTGGGAGGAGCAGCAACACACACTCTTTGGGTCCTACACTACAGGCAAAGGAGCTGCTGAGTTGTGCAACTAGAGCTGGAACAAATGCACAGTCGCACAGTACTGACAAAGCTTGTACTTCTCTGGCTGTGCAGTTTCTGTGAACAACCACCAGCCACCCTGCCAGATTTACAGGCACCAGCTTTCCCTGGAGGCAAAGCTGACAGGAAGACGCAAGCCTACACTGCCATGTGGGTTTTGTTGGTTTCTTCCCCCTAGACAAGGATCATTTCAAATTTTAAAAACACACTCTAAGCGCAGACCGATACCTTGGTTAAAACTGGCGAGAAGTGATGGTTGAAATTGGGAGCCCAAGCTGAGAAGCTTTTTAAAAAAATAGTCTTATTTTCAGTGGATGACTGCTTAGCACTTTCTAGAAAGTCAGGCATCTCAAGTCATTCCTCACAAGAGATTCTTAAAATATCAAGGCATGAGTCGCCTTTGAAAATTGTTTCCCTTTATATCTGTGATGTCTCATACAAAAATCTTTAAAATATATGCGCCTCTAGAAATAATTCTGGCTGATGTTTTCACTAC
The DNA here is from genome assembly GCA_013398295.1 of Chionis minor. Classification (NCBI taxonomy): domain Eukaryota; kingdom Metazoa; phylum Chordata; class Aves; order Charadriiformes; family Chionidae; genus Chionis; species Chionis minor. The sequence goes on along the minus strand of VZSF01010129.1, from coordinate 16,949 downwards.
TTCCTTCCACTCAGTATTTCTTACTGAACAGGTCTGCATAAAAACAGGATATTTAATCCATATGGCTTTACTTTCTTCCTGCTTCTCTGTTCCCAGGTTTCTGTTTTTCATTAAAATATCCAGTAATTTATAAACATCTTTGATGTTAAAGTTGGCATCGGGTGAAACACATGAAATGAGAAAGAACCACTCACCTGTGCTTCAAAAGCAAGTACCCCCAGTAAACAAAAGCATCAGTGATGAGCCACCTTACTTGTTCAATTATCTAGCACTCAAGCAAAAGCAGCTTGTTTGAACAGGGATTTTAACATGTGGATGTAGTTACTTAAGAGACTTAGTTACCACAGATATTGTTCTTTAATAATTACTAACTTAAAATAATTAGTAATTAACATTGTAGTAAACTGCTTTGAACCCACTAGGGACTGTTTGTTTCAACTAGTACAGTTTAAACTTTATAAAGATTACCATTACAAATAACATGTGAGCAACTCACTGCAGACACGTTTCTCCACGTATGAAGAAACTCTTGAGAATTCAAAGTAAAGTTAATAACTCTGTCTACTCTCATGAGGAAGTTACGGCGTGAGCAGCGTCTGACACTCCAGCTGCTCTGCAGCAGCTCTCCAAGTGTATTCCTTAGCCCCACAGTAAACGCACATCCCTTTTTTCTCAGGGATAAGCCACCTAAAGATACCTCGCGCTTTCTGTGGGCTGAAAGTATGCACGTTAGCAATTGCTTTTGAGCAGCTGACATCCTCAAGCTCACCTCCACTTGACCTTCAGTAACTTTTTCATGCATTGGCTATCTGATTTTCTAAAGCTAATCCTGGCAAAAAGGGAACATTACACAGAGCAGTATTTTAGAGGAGCGTGCTCCATCTTTTGGCTCACGCAGGCCACACAGCCTTTTATCAAGGCATTTTGAGAGCTGTAAGTAGCGATCCTTTCCCAACACGTGACCGAATAAGTCAGTCACATGCCCAAACTGTGACCACAGATTACTCCATTTCAGTCATGTGAACAAAGCATTTATAATTGCTTAACAGAAGAGAAGCTGCATGAAAAAAAGTAGCAAAGAGCAGACTGTCAGAAAAACCTGCCTAACCTGAGATTCACTCTTTGCACAGATCAGGGATGCCTCTGGGAACAAGGGTCCCAGGAACCAGCCCAAACCCAGCTCAATTGCTCGCACAGACAGAACTCAGGCTGCTGGCTGGGCATCCTTCTTTTACAACATGCAAATCCCTCCCTCTCCTTGAAAAACAGCAACAGCCTTCTGGACACTTGTATATAGCCAGAGTGTGAGCTGATCCAGTATGCACTGCAATTACAGAAAATAAGCTTATTCTGTGGCATTTGGTAGCAATGCTGATGCTCAGGAGTAGTTATTAAAGATACATAGTTACCACTGGGAAGTCCTCTTTAGTAATTACTGCCCTAGAACTTAGTCTACTTGCAGATTCAAAGACTCAAAGCATTTTTCTCCCCTCCCTTCTGTGGAGAGGCTGAAGAGGGAAGATACTGAGGAATAGCATTTAAATGGGTGTTCACATGGAAACCACACACTGATGATGGATCTCAGGCTTCCAGATCCATTCTGTAGGAAATCACCTCCTTGCTAAAAAAAAAAAAAAAAAAAAAAAAAAAAGGAAACCAAGAAGGGAAATCTCCTTTCTCACACTGCTCTTCTATGGCTACGCTCTGGTGGTTAAATTCTAGCTTTAGAGCACCTAAGTGCTATAATTCGCCTTGGGATTAATTTTAGTCTCTATAAAAAGTAGCTAACTTTCTTCTGAGTTTAAAGGAATACCAGTTCTTGCTGGTGTCTTGACTTGAGAAAAAGAGCATCATTTCCTTTCCTTACCTATCCTTCCCTCTCTCAAATACCTTCATAGGCAAAGGAAATGGATGCTAAAACTTGGTAATAAAGCTAGTATGCCCACAAGCTCTTTCCAGCCAGTTTTATGGACAACGGGATGGTAGCACAGTCAATTTAAAGAACGTAACTCCCGCAACCTACAAAACCTTTCATTGAGTAAACACTCTCTTTAATTTCCTTTTTAGTTTATTCTCACAGGGGCAGATTAATAGTGACAGCGGTTTGGCTGTAACTTGTATTTTTACCTATTTTCATGGTTAAACAGTATATTACAGTACTTAAATTAGTATATTATTGCAATATAATAATTATAAAGCTCATCATTCAAAGTCCTAAGGGAAAAGATTAAGAAAGCTCTAATGTTAATTTAGAATGTGTTGCTGCTGTTCCTACCTACATTTTATGAATTAACTTAGTCTTTACATGTTTTCAACACAAGGCAGGCATCAAAGCTGGACCCTGAAATACATATTTCATGTGATGCTTGCATACATCCAAAAAAGATTAACTACTGAAAAAAAATAGATAAGAACCAATTTTTCACTTGCTCCAATATGGCTACATGCTTGCCATCTCACCCTATTTACAAGCTTTGTCTTTAGTACTAGACAGGTAAGTTAGTAGCATAGTAACTCTTGATTGGAAGGCAAAGAGAGACATTTAGGTATAAATATGTAAACACATTAAAAAAAAGAGCCTCAGCTATCTTTGTGAAGAAAGTGTCTCCTAGCATACAGCAATGGTGTTAGCTGGGACTTGTCCCCCGAAGAAACACTAACACACTCAGCCAAACAAGGGGGGTGGAGGTGGGGGTGGGTGGTGTAGAAATCAAAACCAAATTAAATTACCTTTGAATCAGCATCCCAACATTGGTGCATCAGTTCTGCAAAACTTCTGGGACAACTGCTCGGAATGGTTAATCTCTAAAGGAGAGAGAATGTACCAGTTATTGGAAGCATTTCCCTTTAAGCTGCTACTAATAGATTTCCCGTAAGAGTAATGCAATTTAAAGTAGTAAAACACACTTCTTTCTTTTAAATGCAATATAAAAACTAAGGATTGACATATTAAAAAGAAAAATTACTAACACTAGCAAGATGTATAAATTAATTAATGGACCTATAAAGAAGGAATGGAACAAATGCACAAATGGAGTTGCTTAAGAAAGCTTGGAGGGAAGGAATTGAAAAAGACGCAAACAACTTTGAATACTAAAACAGAATAGTTTGTGGAGGTTACTGCATGGTATTCTAAGATGCTTGTCAAGATAGGTATAATGTACAGCCTGCCTTAATTCCTTTCTCCCACACAGATGATCTAGCTGTACAATACCACAATACTACTTTTGATACAACAAATGTCTGAAATACAGATTACATTAAGTAGGTTAAAAAGAGTTAAGTGAAGCTCAACATGACACAAGAGACATTTCACGAGCTTGTGGTCAGAAGGATTAATGAGGACATGCAGATCTCCGAGAGCACTCACAGAGCACAGTGAACTCATATAAATATTTCCTGATGACTGAAGACAAGGAGTTGCTGGTTATAGCCAGGACCGCTAACTACAGTGAATTAGTTTGAAGCTCTTTCAGTTTCTTTGCTGAGAGTTTTAAACCATAAAATGGTTCCATTGGTCAGCCTTAGAGGAATTCTAGTTTAAAGACTCTGCCTCCACACTGGAAAGCCTAAAAGCAAATCCATTCTCATATACACCTAGCTGAATACTGAAGCCTCTCCGGTTGAGATTAAACATGCATCCCAACATTACACATATAAGGAGATGCCCCTGCTCTCACTAAGGCAGTTAACTGACTTCAGATGTTTCATACTAAATCAAAAAAAAAAAAAAAACAAAAAACCCCAAAAAAAGTAGATAAAAACAGCTCCTCAGCCAAAATGGGTCCAAATATAAGAGGAATCAAACTGGTAAAAAGGTTACATGTCCTGTAACTGGTGAGAAGCAGACATTACAGTCCTGTTCAGACCAACCTGCCAGGAAGACCCTTTGATCTGTCTTACTCTTGGCATTTTGGAAGCAGAGCAGAGCAAGTTATGTCACATTGTACCATATATTTCTGCAAATGCGGCCTGCAAAGCCTTGCTAGCCACAGCAGCCAAAGTAAGAGTTAACAAATTCTGTTGCGCAAGCATTTGAACACCATGAAAACAGGAAACATGAGATACAGATCCAGGGCACTGCACGAGTGTGATTGTTAAAATATTGTAATACCTTAAGGTGCAAAGCTTTCTGTGCAAGAAATACACAGAAATTTGTACAATGCATAAACAAACTGTACTGGTGCTTGATCTCTGGTTGAGTCATTAGCCTAAAAATACACTGACTAGTCTTGCTACAGTATTCGCCTGTAACCCTCACTGTTCCAGGAGGTGGAAAATCAGTTGCAATCGCCATTTATACATGTCTCACTTGTGCAAAATGTTATCTGTCATGTAATATAGAGGTAGCTGGTTCCAAAAGTGTCATATTATAATAAAGACAACGTTTCTCAGTGGTAATTTATTATGAGACCAAGCCTAGCATAATCTGAACTTTCATGTTTTTCTTTTCTGGATTAAAAAAAAATACATAATTATATAGAAACTCTACCAGAATAAAAATAACACTGAAATTATGCAGAGAGTCGAAAAAGACCCATACAGAATCATTAAAATCCACTTCATTTGTTGGACTCAGGCTTTGCAAAGGGGGAGTTTTCATCCTACGCCATTATGCTTTGGCCTCAGTCCCACACTGATTTTAACAAGAGACTTGCAGTGCAAAAAATTAAGGAGTGCCTCAACAGTGATTCAATTCTGTTGTGAACTGGAACCATGCAACCCCATTGATGTCAACAGATTGAACTGAGAGCAGAACCTGACCCTCACACTTGCTCTGGGATATAGACATGAAGAAAAGTAGCACAAGCTGACTTTTACAAGGCTTATGCTGGGCATGTTCCATAATTCATGGCCAGAAAAAATAAAAACCATGTAAGCAAGTGTTAACGTCCTCTAGGATCCCTGGCACCCTTCCAAAGAAGATGGTAGCAACAGGCTAGCGGTACCTGGCAGACAAACAGCTGGCTCTGAAAATGTCACCCCTGAGGTTTCTTCAGCCATGAGTAAAACAGTCGTCATGTCCACATTTTGCTCATACTGTATTTTACACAGTTCCTTGCTCTGGAAAACTGTAGAGAAATGTGTGTTGTATCCTCTGATGACTTTCAGTGTATGACTACATCTCTACAACATTCCCAGTGCCACTCTGTAGCCCTTACGTAAAACTCCATGCGGCAGGCACAGGAAAAAAATCGCTGTTGATGGAAGGAGGGCTTTTTGGTTCAGTCCTTCAAAATGATGTATGAGGCTTTTCTTAAACCAGGACAAAGAGTCTCTTTGGGTCTCCTGCTCTGATAAACACTGTAGAAGACCACATTCGTAATCTACACACTGTTAGTGTTGCATTTCCAGCTAGTCGGTATATCACAGTATCACTCACCAGAATTAATCTAGTCCTCAAATAGAAGAAAAAAAAAAAAGAGAGGGGAAAAAAAACACCAACAAAAAATATTAAACTAAGAGGAGGAAACCTAACTCCTCTGTTTAACTCTGAAGCATTTTGAGAAACAGTTTATGTAGAATAATAGGAATCTGTATTGTACAGCCACTGCCTCGCCATTGTAATGTTTCCCAAGCTTCCGCTGTGTCTAGATAGAGGAGGTTTCATCTTTGTGGAGGATTTCCATGCTTGTCTGTGTGTGGTACAGTCACAACTTTAAATGTTTTTTAAATGTAGTTACTGTCTTTGATATCAAGGGACTATGTGTTCAGATATACGCTCACATGTCCAACTAACTGAAAGCCTCAATTTGTGAGAAGAAGAAAAGCGAGGCTGGGGACACTGTACAAACGGTGTTTACACCACTGAAGTGCTTTTGAAATGGAAAGACTCTGCATGAGGAGGCTTGCAGCTATGCCACAGCCTTGCCGATACCAGTGAGGAGCTCATCTTCAATGTAGTGTTGAACGTAGGTGGCAAAACTGTAATTTCTCTCTTTTTTTAAAACTATTTTTTCTTCTTTTATTTTTGAAATTTTCATCTAAGCGGCAGTTTCTTGTACTATAGTGACTCCTGCTGGGAGAGTTAAGTTGAAGTAGCTGAAGGTCTCTTACAGATATATCAACTCCCGGCCAGTAAAAAGATGTCCTAAACGCAGGAGATGGAGTTAAACTGTTCCCCTACCTTGGACGCAATGGCTTCTTTCATCACTAAGAACAAACCCCTAGGTTTTACAATTGAGACTGAGAAACTAGTACAGTACTTGTACAATTTTTGATCTACAGCATCACGACGTGAAGCTGCAACAATTAGATGTAAAGGGTCCATTCATGAGGAATAACATCACTTTGACCCTTTGTGTTAGCTCCTACTGCTAATCTTTCCATACGCGTGAACTTACTTTCAATTTGAAGAAGATGAAAAAGTCTTTTGCAAAACCCCAATACTGTTTTCTGATCTATGTACCTGAATGTAGAAACGTAGTCTTACCTCGTTTTTTTCCACTACAAGCCAAGCTACTTGTAATCCTTCCAAGCCTTTAAAGGGGACCTCCCTTGTTAGCATCTCCCAGAGAACCTGGAACAGAGAAAAAGAAAAGAATTTTTATTTCTGTACTTTGTATTTTAAATACATTATTAAACCTTGATACAGCCCTATTCTGTATCCAATTATCAGGCAACCAGTTTCCATTTGCAGGAACTTGGACCAGTGTTTATGTGCAAGATCCTCTCACTAAATTAATTTGAATGTTTCTGCTTTTTCCCCTACAGAAAAGCCCACATGATAAACTGGGTTGTGTGGGGTCTAATGCCTGCAATTTTGTGAGAGTCATGGAAACTGCTTTTTACTTTCTTTGTAGCCTATAAAGTTCATATTTGGCAGTTGAGACTTGGGAAGACAATGAACTCCTCCTCTCCTCCTCAGCCCCAACTAGATACATCTTTGCTTTGTAGTCATTTCGCATTTAAAAATACTGCTGTATGATTGCAACTAGTGCTTCCCAGTAGTCAGAATGTGATCCAAAAACTATTTTGCTCCTATGATACACCTATGAAAATATGAAATACAATTTTTCAAGCAAAACTGTAATTTTTTATCTCCAAGTATATGATTACATTAAACTAAACAATATACAGCATATAGAAAATTACTCTGTTCTCCTCGATAGGTGCACTTATAGGTGCACTGTCCTTAGATATAGAAAGATCTCCTAATTTTGCGTGCTTTTAGTATTTTGGTAACACAATACCCAAGAATCTAAGCTAATCTATAGAAAAGAGTTTGGTATCAACAAAAAGGCTTCAAGTCAATGAATCCAACTGGCTTTTCTGCCATTGGGACTACATATTGCAGTTCAAGCAAATTAACAGGCACTTTGTACCTTCACTTGTATATGTCTTTTTTTTGGTTTTTTTTTTTTTCGAAGTCAGAACCTTCATATATGTACCTTGTTACAAATATCTACATATAAACTTTTTCTTCTACTCATATACTCAGCATATCAACAAAAAAAAGACATAATTTACGTAGAATGTGACTGAATGCGTTAAGATCCTTATGCAAGTCTATATCCTCACTATCTCAGTTTGTAACCAGGCTTATTCCAGCTACATCAATTTGAATGGATTCTGGCCAGCTATGAAGGTAATTAGAAAGAAAATGCGAGAATATTGGCAGATGCTGCTCAAGCAGAAAAAAAGCATTGATGCAGAGTTGGGCCTTTAATCAAGTGAACAGGGTACTCCATCAATAGGCCTATTTGAATAATTCTGCTTGAGTCAGAAGACTGATTAGTAAAGGTAAGGCTATCTTGGAAAAATTAATACAAGGACAGATTTCCTAAGAATACAAAATATATGGGGAAAGCTATCACAGAGGTATTCAACTCTTCTGCTTGTGTCAATTTGTTCCTTTTAGAAGGGGAAAAAAAAAAAAGGCACCTCAATTTGTAATTCCAATTATCACCTCTCTACTGGTAGAGAAAGAAATTTAGCTGTGAGAGAAGGAAATAATTTAGCAGCTCCATGTACTTCCGACAACAAAGCAGTGTACAAAACAGTCAGTTGTAAACAAAAGCCCCTGGACCAAATCAAGCATGCAGTTGAGCAGCCTTGCAGAACCATCTCATCTGTACGGCTGCACCAGGAAACCCCTGAGAAGAAACTCAGGTTTGCACATCAGATAGAGCAGTATCTAAATACATCTTCCAAGTAGAGAACATAACGAAATATGTGTTATATATGTCTCCAAGAGCCTTGAGTAGGAAAACTCTACTGCTCTGCTACCTTTCTTTCAGAAGGCTGTAAATTGTAAAGGTTGTCTAGTTTCATTCATGCACGTAAGTCTGTGCAGAACATTTTGCGCTGAATTCCTTTATCATGATACCTCTAGTGTTTACTTCCACTGCCTGCAGACATCACTGCCTTCCTAAACCAACAGTGCTAGCTTAAAACACTTCACAATTGCACATAGTTCAAGAGAAAAACAACAATCTGACACAATACAAAGAATTTTTCTTAATGCCTTATTTTTTACTAATAGTAGGAGAAGGTAAAAGATACAAAAGTGGGATATCAGAAATCCTTATATTTATTTACATAGGTTTAGAAAATGTTCTAACAACAATGCAAATTTCATATTCAGGCCAATGGTGTAGATAAAGCCTTTCCTTCCAATGGTGACATGTCTCTGTCTTCACTTTTATAGGAGTTTCAACCCCATCTCATGAATTAGCTACCGTGAATCATCAGCTTAGGTGAATTATTGCATTATCAGTCTTTTAAAAAGCAGAAAATGGTATCGTCTGCATTCCTATTTGTCTCTTCCTGTCCCCAGGGTCATTCAGTAGCAGAAAAAGCACCTCAGCCTGACTTACCCAGCCTCTTTATTGCAAGGCACACTATGTCCATTTTCAGAACTGGCTCCCCAGCTCACCTCATATGGAAATCAATCTATTTTCCATTTCTGGTATAATTTAATTGATACTGACATGGTTTGCCTCCCCTTCCATCTCTGATGGTGAGGATCATCTGCTTTCCTGATCACGTCACATCTCTGTCATGACAGACAGCAGGTGCTCACAGAGAACCAGCCAAGCTAGACAATGATGGAAAACAAAGCAAGATCATTTAACGTAGTGGTTTGTAAGCTGTGGTCTCTGAAGATGTTGGGCTCTTTGCACAGAGAAACAGAAAGGAGAGACAAATGTATGAACGTTCATCCTACACATGAAAGTGAGGATAAGAACTACATGGTCTCCAGAAAAACCTCACACACTTCTGTCAGCTCAGCTGTGCGTTTCAATTCTTATCCTCTCAACTATGTGACAACCAAACAGGAAAAAAAAACAAAACCAAAACCCCCACATCCCCACCCCAGTGCAAAAGCAACGAAGATTCAAAACACCGTATCGGATAGAAAACATACAAATGAGTAATTTGAGAAAAAGCAAACACTGAACATCTTCACTGAAAAAAAAAGAAGTGTTTCCTCTTGGTATGAAAGTGTTCACAGATGAGGGTCAGGAGCCACGAAAGTGTTGCACTCTTAGAGGTACTGCCCTTAGGAATGAAAATTAGGTCAGCCTTCTCTGCATTGATCCAAGTGGAAGTTAAAGATCTCGTAATTTTTTTCAAAATGAATAAGGGATAACCCCTGGAGCTGGCCAACATTGCCTCTATAAATAACGTATGTTCTCATAGCAAAAGCAATGTATGAATTATTGCTAGGAGCGTAACAGCTGCTACATTTAACGGCAGTCTCTATGCTACCAATAGCCAATTAATGGTTTTACTTTTTTATTCTTGTGTTAAAATAATTCAGCTACATCACATAAGCTTTGTACGATTAAACAGATTTATACTGATACACACACACTCACTGCAGTGCACTACCAGCAATTTTGCCACAATAAGATATTCTGAGCATATGTCTTCACAATTTCAAAACAGCTTTTAGAATGAACATTGTTATTCCACATACACTTTCATATCTGGAAGAGAAGCAAGGAATCATTTTTGAGCAACACACACAACAACTTGCGGTCAATTTCTGGGTTGATCACTTGTAACACTTGGTATCTGTTGTTAGAGTATGGATTTGGAAATAGATTAGAAAAGAGAATCACAGCGTGGCTGAAGGAAAGTGCAAGATCTGTCTTTGTGTTGTAATAAGTCTCCTGGAACATTTTACTTCAGTATTTCGTAGCAGTATTATAAATTATTTACTATATATCTCAAAGAGAATATATGGACCTGTTTAGCCATCCATGAAAAGCAGGACAAACTAATCTGAACGTTAGCTATAAACATGTCTGCAACTGGTCACAAAGAGGAAAATTCACTTCAGATGAGGAGCAACTCAGACCTCTAAGTCTGCAGAAAGACTTTGACACTTCATGGAAAAATGGCCTCACACAACTTAAGCAGAATATTTAAAATCACAGACTGGTTGGCAGAAAGAAAAGCCAGTCAGGGGAAAAAAAAAAAAGCATAAAAGAAATTAAAGAAAACCATGGGGAAGACGACAAATATTACAAACAGAATCAAACAAAATATCTATTCCTAGCATCTTACTAGTTTACATTTGAAAGGATTCTGTTCTTTGTTAACAGGACTTTAACTGAAGAAAAGCAGATTTGTCTCTCCAGCACAAAAGCTGCTGGCAAGTGTTACACTTTGAAAACGGATTCTTTAAATTTTGTTTTTATAGAAGATAATCATTTGAAGAGATAAAAATTCCCTTTTTCTAAGATTTTTTGTTTTCAGTCTCCTAGCTAATTCTCTGATAGTCTAACACTTATTATAGGGAGATTCCAACTTCCAATATTATAGTCGGATAATTTCTTGCTGGCATAACCCCATTATGTCAGTAATTTCATCAGCCCGTAACTTGGGCCACTGCCATTCTTCATTTCTACCCCTGTATCTCCTCTGAAAATGATGGTGTTCCAAGACTGGAGTTATAAAAAGACAAATTCATTCCTAAGTGCTTATGAATTCATAAGCTTCTACCCGCAGTAGGACACAGCTCAAAAAAAAAAAGTATTAAAAAATGTGGGTCAAATATTCTTAGGCATACTAAAGTAGCACTATACACTTGTAACCACATTAAAATATTCTAGTAACACTGAACTGTTCTCATATGGAGGGTAGTTGAGTTTTACCTCCAAGCACAGAACTGTCAAAGAAGCTTTACTTTTTGGATGAGGAAAAATAAACTATGCGCAACATACTGTTCCCGAGGCTCTGGTAATAGTTGACAGGATAAGATATTAAACAATTTCTTACCTTCTCCCACTTCTAGAACATTACTTAAAGTCAATTCACACCAAGATGACCATGTGAGCAGTTTGAGCTATAAGACCATGTTTGGAATTTCTCCTCTAACATTTTTGCTTTGTTTTGAAACTGGAATGCTTCCCTTCAGTGGATAATACGTGATTGCTTCCAGTAACAGTTTACATTAACATTTACATTTGTTAGCTTATGCTCTCTTACTGTTTGTGACCTAGTTCAGTTAAGCAAGCAAGGATTTTGAGTCTGCCAATAAAGGCTTTTTCTCCCTCCTTGCAAACCTTCAACCTTTAATTTCTAAGCGACGCCACATCATCTCATATATTATTTTCACTATAAACAACTGTTTGGCAAAAAGTTCCATTGGGACATCAGCTTAGCTATGTATTGCCATAGGTGCTAGCTTAAAACCATAGTGCTCTCTCCTCCCATCCCTCAAGGAGAAAGAGGGAATACTTTACAGGTACTGAAAGAATTCTTCATTCTGCCACCCATTGCTGAATTCAAAACCGAAAATGATTAATACACAGATATGCATGGAAACTAGAACCCCACTTCCTTTCCTTTTTTCCCCAAAGTATTCACTACTGTTCGCTGTCAGAGAAAGGCTATGGGGCCCATCATTAGCTACTTCTCGCCTATTTTGTATTGCAGAGAAAAACCAAACTGTGGACAGAGTGATATAATTCACATTACAACACCTGCAAACCCGATATTCTGATGAACTATAACTGACTGTTTCCCCCTTCAGAAAAATGGCAAAGCCATACTGGCCTTTGCCGTATTTTTAGATGGGGACTCTACCTCCACAAGACACAGAGTCTCTGTTCTCACAGCTAATGATAGCAGGGTCTTTTAAACAATTAAGCATGGAGAAGTGGCTTACTTTTTAATATAAAATCAGCGACACTCCATTTTATGCAAAGTGGAATCCTAATGAGTCCATCCTGTTACACACCTATTGCAACACAACCTTTTTCTCTTCTGTTCCACTAAAAAACACAAGCAGAGATTCATGATGCAGATTGTTCAGCGTCTCCTGCAAGCCTTCGGACGCATGCTGAATAACTGTGGTAAAGCATGCACTTCCCACACTGGCATGCTGCTAAACTGATCAGATAAGGATCTTACTAAATATGCAGGACACTGTTCTTCCTATCATTTTCAAGCATGTAATTATAAATTACAGGTCAGTCTTGAAATAAAGTGTGGTATTTTCCTGTTGTCCTTATATAGAATTGTTGTTCTTGCATCAGACGAGCTCTGTCACACTAGTGATCTGCTACTACACACAGGCAAATGAGGTGTACTCACCACTCCGTATGAGTATGTGTCACACGTTTCAGACACTGGGAGACTTTGGATAACTTCTGGGGCCATCCATGGAAAAGTGCCCACTAATGACATGTGTGTTGTATGGGAGTGGAACCTTGAGGCACCAAAATCACAGATCTGGCAAAAATAAAAAATTAAGAGATATGAGAGCATCAACCTCATTCATTAGGCATCAAAACATCGAGTAAAGCAGCAGCAGGTCTCTACAAATAATTAAAATGTTCATACCTTTAACACACCATCAGCAGCTATAACAACTGGAAATGAAAAAGCAATAGGTTACAAGAATGCTATTAAAAATAAACATAACACATTTGCACAGCAAAATACTTTGCGCTTTATCAAAAAAAATGATTCTATGTTGAGCCAGCACCTGAACATGCATACATGAATGATTTCTGGTCCCAGAGAAACTAATGTCCTGGCTTCTCTGAGAAGCTTTAAGAGAACATCTGTTGAATAACTGCAAGCCTCTGAACAAACACAAAACCATATCAGTTCAAAGACAGCAAACACAACCATAGCTAAATACAGATTAACTCCATTCTCCCCAATGTAATTAGGCTTAACAAGACGCTCTCCAAAAGATTCATTAATAAAAGGAGAAAACTTGCAACTGAGGCGAGATCTAGACTTTTCTTGACTATTATCTCCCCTTGTGCATTATTAAAATTTGTGTCCCTCCTATCCCACTACTAGTAGTGAAAGTTTCAGTTAAAAGGCAGCCTTCAGCAAATTTTGTAAATGGTCATCAACTGCCAAGTACAGACAAACCAGTGCAGCTCAACACTGAGTGCACATTACTCAAAAGCATGAATGTCATGAGTATCTGTCAAGCCTCAAAACAGGACACAGCAAAGACAAGATTTTCAGATAAAAAATAATAGGCTTTATCCAGGCTATTGTGTTTAGTGTCTGCCAGCCTTTCCTGGTACTCAAACTTTCCCAATAGAAAAAGGAAGCGAGGAGTGTCCAGGCAATGTCTGACAGATGATAAGATGGGTATAATCACAGTCAGCAAGACACAAGTTGAAAGAGCCCTCCACAGTGCTCTAAATGATGCCAGGGCCTGTAACAAAGCTCAGACAGGCTTAGGATGGGGAGGAGGGAACAGGCTCTTCTGAGCTTCAACAACGCCTAGTGCAGCTTGATGACAGCCACAGCATTAGTTCTGCATGTTCACAAAGCTCATGTGCATATTTAAACGCTACATTAAGAGGTAACAGTAAATGCAGAGCGTTCCAGTGTTTTGCTACTTTACCATTCCTGGACTTCAGATCCCTGTGGATTACTTTGACTGGAGCTTCCATGTGTAAATAGTGCATTCCTACATAAAACAAGGGAACAACCTAGTTAGGAAGGCTAAGCGTGGTCATCACCTATCAGCAGTCATGTTTCCTAGCTCCCATTCATTGTTCTCATGAGCTGGCAGACCTGTATGCCATGTTGATATGCTGCAGGAGAAGCAAAGCTTCCCATAATCTACTTCAAGTAAAAAACACTAAGCAAAGCTCCTATCTCTCAGAACACCTATACGTGTATGTTAACACTTTTTAATGTTGTATTTAGTTACTTTCTCTAAGGTGTTGTCTACAACAGGGAAGCCAAGATATGAATTTATTGTTCATTCATTAGTTTAAACTAATTCTTGTGTGGTCACAGAAACACAAAGGACAAAACAGCCTGTTCTGCATTATTATATTAAGCATTTCAGTATGTTTGTTGAGAATAAGCCCTTAACTTCCTTAAATATCCCAATTCAATTCAAATGTAAGGATAATTATGCACTTTACCTCATAATTACTCTACATCAGTAAAAGTATCTTCTTGGGATTTGGGGAAAACCAGAAGTAAAACTGGCTCATAAAAGTAATTTTCACTCCAGAAATTGTGGATTCATATGTTGGATTCATAACAAGCAAGGAACATATTAAAAGGCACAGTGAACTGGGTTTGCTTTTTTCTGTTTGGGGGGTTTTCTTTGTTGGTTTTGTTTTTTTTTTGATTTGGGTTTTTTTACAATTTAAATAAAGAAGTATAAGAAGGCTTTCCTGACTTCATAGGGAAAGCATCTCCAGCTGTGCCCTTTGCTGGCTGTGTAGGATAGTAATGCACCACTCCTCTTGCTTACCTTTAGCTATGTCAGTTGCCCAGGTCATGATATGATCCATATCCATCTCTTCACTTTTGTTACTATTAATGTAATCAAACAGTGAGCCAGCAGAAGCATACTCTGTTAAAAAACAACAACAAACAAACTCACATGTTGCACTTGCGCTGAAAGATCTCATGAAAAGAGATCTTTGCCAGTTCCAGAAAGCAGTCAACCTCTGGCTTAATGACAAAGAATTTGGGTTCAACAGCTAATATTGTTAGTAGTGTAGTAGGAGAATGGTAGTTCAATCAGTAAGTAAAATCATATATAACAACAGGCATTAACATGAAAAGACATTAGAAAGGTTTGGCATCAAGAAAGCTCAGGCAAAACAGTTTAAATTCCAGAGGAAAACGTTCTGGATGCTCCTTGTTCAGGATCAACAGACCTTTTTCTTAACTACTCTCAACTACACCTACAGAAATCCACAGCAGGATTACATGGGTACAAACAAGGGCTTTTTTGGCCCATTGGTGTTTGCAAGTGTGGCAGACAGAATCCAGTCCGACTGCCAGAGGTCGCAGGGCTGAGAGCTGGAATAACAAGCTAGTTACACCTACACACATTTAGGTGTGAAACTGAAAACAACTGAAAGCTCCACAGTGCCACTTTGACATAACTTGCAATTCGCATGTATTTAATGAGTGAATTTCCTGCTCTTGATCAGAAGAGCAGTTAACAGATGAGTTTGGTGGTATTGTTTCCAAAGGCAGAAGATATTCCCCACGGATGAGCAGTACTGCATATAAATGATGCCTTGTAACAAATGATGATTTTTTAAATTTTATTTTAAAGTAAAACCAGATGTTGAACATATAATGTTCTGTTAGGAAGAAAGGATTTGCAAGTAGAAAGGGAAATTGAAATTTTCTTTTCCTATTTCCCCATGGAGGAACACAGTAGCAGCTAAAATCATTTGTTCATGAAAAAACTGAAGGATGAAACTAGAGGTCTAACCCTGAGACAAGCAGGCCAGATTTCCATGTCCTGCAGGTCATGTTCAGCAGTCTAAAGTCCGTAGCTTCTCTGCTAAGTATTTAAATAAGCTTTATGCTTATCTACTATTAATTAACGTTTCACCAAAAACACAACAGGAGGTTCATGAGTTGAAGCAGCTGATACATTTTCTTCCATCCGGTTGCCAGGACAGAGTGGACACGTCACCCAGTGTAGCCTAAATAGCACAAAGACCAGGGAAATGCAAGAAGCAACTTCAAGCCTTTTGTTCCTCTCCCCCAAGGCTGTTCAGTGTGCTTCTCAGGTACAATTTAAAACCTACTTCCAAGACTCCCAAAATCTTCATACCTAATGTGGCAAACCAGCTGGTATACAACTGAAATGTTTCATTTCAGCCATTTCAATGCAGCCACAAAATCATTCCCTTTAAGACTACAAATATATCTGAATTTCTGCTAATAATAATATTAATCAGTGAATAATGCATACTAGGCTAAATGTATAAAAAATAAACATTGCTCCTCATCAAGGAAATCAAAACCACTGGGAGATCGCTGTGAGGGGAAGGAAACTCTGGGACAAGACTGAATCTGCATCCTAGAATATGGCAAGCCATATGAAAAGACTCCAGCACTAAATGAATGAGGGAGAAAATAGGAAGTCCATTGAAAGTAAACACTCAAGTGGCAAGTCAGTTTTAGATCATTACTGCAGGACCTCCCGCTGAAAGGAGGCTCTGCAGGAGACAGAAGCATTGCTTCTGATGTCACCGAAAGAGGAGTAAGCTGCTGACCTGCACATTTCCTCAATTAAAACATAATCTTTTTTTACCCATGATGTCATCATCTGTCTTATAAATGGATTCCTCAGGAATAGGTTGGCTGCACGCTTTGCATGCCTCTACAATGCATAATTTGATCCACCAGGGTCAGGGACAACTTGGCTCCACAAGCCCTTTGCCAGTCCGTGTGAATGGAGGCAACTGAGCTTCAATCAAGAAAGCTCGATCCTTTAGTATTTCTTCTAGGTATTTATTGTGCTACAGGCTCTTACTAGGAGGTTATGGATTTGGAAATCATATCATTTTCTGCCAATAATGGAAAAGAGGTCTTTGCTTTAGAAAGATAAGCTCTGAATGCCTGGCTGGACCCACCCTGTGATGGGCTGTGGGACATACCATATCCTTCTGTGCAGATGGGGGGCACAAGCTCTGAGAACCATTTGGGAGGAGGCAGCTGTGGTCACAGAATCATAGAATGGCTAG
>VZSF01010128.1:288693-303771 GCA_013398295.1 Chionis minor | reverse complement strand
TCTCGTCCCGTCCCGTCCCGGCGGCGCAGCGCGGTGCGGAGGGGAGAGCGGGGACACACCGCTGCTGCCGACAGACGCCAGACTGAGGAGTTAACTGCCCGCACCGCAACCGACGGGAAGCCCGGCCATGGGAAAACTACTCCACTATTAGTGTTATATAACTATATAATAAGATTATGTATATTATCTATAAGGCTCAACAAGGCCAAGTGAAGGGCGCTGCACCTGGGTAGGGGCAGCCGCCGGTCTCAGGACGGGCTGGGGGATGAAGGGATGCAGAGCAGCCCCGCCGAGGAGGACCTGGGGTGCTGGTGGGTGAAAAGCTGGACACGAGCCGACAACGTGCGCTGGCAGCCCGGAGAGCCAACCCTATCCCGGGCTGCATCACCAGAAGCGTGGCCAGCAGGGCGAGGGAGGGGATTCTGCCCACCTGGAGCACCGTGACCAGCTCTGCGGCCTCAGCACAGGAAAGACATGGAGCTGTTGGAGCGGGTCCAGAGGAGGGGCACAAAAATGATCAGGGCTGGAGCACCTCTCCTGGGAGGACAGGCTGAGAGAGTTGGGGTTGTTCAGCCTTGGAGAAGAAAAGGCTTTGGGGAGACCTAATTGTGGCCTTGCAGTACATCAAAGGGGCCCACAGGAAAGATGAGGACAAACTTTCTGGCAGGGCTTGTTGCGATAGGACAAGGGGTAATGGCTTTAAACTAAAAGAGGGTAGATTTAGGCTAAATATAAGGAAGAAATTTTTTACAATGAAGGTGGTGAAACACTGGGACAGGTTGCGTAGAGAGATGGGAGATGCCCCAACCCTGGAAACATCCAAGGTGAGGTTGGACAGAGCTCTGAGCAACCTGATCTAGTTGAAGCTGTCCCTGCTCATTGCAGGGGGGTTGGACTGGATGACCTTTAAAGGTCCCTTCCAACCCAAACTATTCTATGATTCTACAGTTATCAATTTTTTGCACCCTCGTTTCATCCCTGCTGATTAACACCATTAAAAACCTGCCTTTCCAGGGCTATGGGAACAGGTCCAGCCCTGGGGCAGCCCTTTAAGCTTTACCACAAATGCTATTTGTGTGCCAATAGGACGCTACAGAAAGAGCTGGCCCCACACTAAAAAGACTCCAGACGTTCTTCGTTCACCGGCAGCACTGATAAGCGTTCGCTCCTCCTTTCCGAAGGCCTTTATCTCTGCAGACCACAGGGATCTTCCACCCTTCAGCGGCCATGAAGAAATCTAACCTAATGAGATTCCACCGGTTTAACCGACAATAACACGGCAAGGACAACTGCAGTACCTCATCCTCACCCAGCGTAACCACTGCTGCTGCAAACACGTCCAGATCGCTATGGGAAATAAGATTAGGATGGAAAACAGCTGGTCCAGACTGGAGCCAAAGAAGACTCAAGTGATACCAGACAGAAAAGAGGAACGTTCAAATCAGAAGTTGTCCAAGATGTTTTTAGCCCCGCTCCCAGAAAGTACACAGCCCTTACTCAGCAAAGAGAGGCAGATTTCCACAGCTCATACTCATTTCGGCTGTCCGATTAGCATACATTTTCCAAAATACTTTCTTTCACCTTGTGAAACTCTCGCTCTCATCTTGCCCAGGAGACTCTGGGCAGAGAAAGGCAGGCATTTTTCACATTAGGCTGGATTAATTGCCACTCACTGTATCAAGCTGAAAAAATACTGTTTCAAAATTGCTACTGGAAAAAAAAATATGTTGCTTTGGAGCAAATGCTTCAAGCTCAAGTCCTCCAAATAGCTTCAACCTAGTGAGCTTCAAACACTGGCATAAGGCACTGGCCCCGTAGGCCAAAGAGCTAACAGATCAACCCCAGTAAGATCATAGACTGCATGAAGACCTACAAACACCTGCAGCAGCTGCTTCGCTTCGCAACAGCACAGATTACAAGCCCCAGAACAAAACACAGTTGAAATGTGCTGTTTTTTAAGGTTATCCAGACAAAGGAGCATAAGGAAGCCCAGAGTATGATTGGTTTTAACCAACATTGCAGGTATCTTCTGGAAACATTTGAAAAAAGCTTTCCACTATAAGAGATATTCACAGTTTGTTTTATCACCAAACTCCAGGCTCTGATCAAAGAAGAAATCTTCCTTCCCTATCCCCCTCTCCCCCCAAAAGCACAAACTAAAAATCCAAACTCTTAGTTCCAACTCAACAAATAAAGGTCCCCTACTATTACCTAGGGGAAGCTGGAGTTGTTATTAATTATATGCAAAAAGCTAAGCAGAGATTTCAGTGTTGAACCTCCAGCCAGCCTTTGCACTAACCTTCTGCGTCCCTACTATTCCCTGTCTCAGCTCCCAGCCTACCAGCCATTTTATGATTTTGTATTCCTTGATTCAATGTATTTGCTCGGACAGTTTCATTTTTCACCACCTTTCTCCTTGTAGCTATCTCTATGTTTCATCCTCTTGACGTTCATGCCAAACCATTCCCACCTTCCCCTAGTTTTTCAGCCAGTCCCAGTCCCATGCCTGCTATGTTTCCTTCTGCAGCTCCTAGGCTGGACAGCCTTTCTTAGCCAATTCCAATCTCCATCCTCAACAGTCTGGTCCAGCATTGCTTCATCCTCACTCCAGCCCCAGCTAGCCTGCCACCCAGCTTCTGCTGTGGCTGCTATAGACTTACAGCTTCTCCTGGAAATTCAAGTAAAATGTCAGTACAAGGAAAACATTTGTAACTCTAACTTTATATTAATGGTACATTTTGGTGCAGATTTAAATGTATTCCTAAATAATCTTTTACATAAAAGATCAAAATAAACTATTTCCAGGGTTTTTACCAGGACGTTACTAAGGGTAGGAATCATTGGCACTGAGGAAGTAAAGTGCAAGTCATTTAAAACCTCAAAATTATTGACAATAATTTTGTCTCTGTGTAAATATTTTTCTTTTATTGTTTGTTTTGAAGTTTTCTATGTCATGAATTTGTATACTACAAAAGTTAGAGTACTGTAACAGCAGCCATTGTAATGCATAATTTTTTGATATGCAGGATTGACTATTACACCACACAGTGCATGAATCTATCATTTGTATTATTTATACTCTCTGACAAAATGTAGGCCAAAAATACACCAGCCAAAACTAGCAGCTGTATAGTACGCTTATCTTTAGAGATTGGCACCTACTGGAAATACAGATAAGAAGTTGCGTAATAGCAGACACAACTTTTTCCTCCCTTTCATCTATTTTCATTGCATCTTTTAATCATCTGTTTTGCCTTTTGCCTTCTCTGCAGTACTTCACATATATTAGACATTATGGCCCCACTGTTTAAAGAAAACTCTTAAACATGTTTACTTGTAAGCACCTACTCAAGCTCCATTGACTTCAGTGGAAGGAAGATACATACTCATAAATATACACACGTGCTAAGATGTCTCCCTGAAGACTGATCCCTAAGGGAAGTCTCCCTGTTTAAATAATAAAGAAAGAGTACATGTGCCCCATGAAAAAAATTATTGGAATTCCTGGGTTCTCTAAGAAAGCTTAAAAGACACAGCTACTTTAAAATGCAAAATCATCAATCCTGTCAAAGGTACTACTTTTCACACTTTGAGCAAGATATATGTACAGGGGATTCAGAACAATCTCTTTTGGAGACAAACTGCATTTTTCTAACGTCTCATAACCCAAGAGCAGTAAATCTGTTTTATTTCTCCCCCAACGTTTTTTGGTTTGTTTTTTTTTTTAATTTTAATTTATACTGTTTCAATGAAAAGTTTCTCCCAAAAGGAATTTCAAGGACAAAGTTCTAAGACAGTGAAAATAAACCTACAATAGCACAGAGAATAAGATTTAGGACTCCTGGATTTTGCCTCTCTTTTTGGATTATCAGTAGTTTTTATGAGGCTTGATGAGTTGGACTCAGCTTCCACCTTTGTGGTTCCTCTCCCGCAAAGACTTACCAAGTTTCACTGAGTACATGCTTGCTTTTATATATGGATTCCTGGCTCTAATTCCCTATGTATCATCCAGGATTCTCTTAGTATAATCTCATTTGTAATGCCTATTATTAACATACATGCACTGCTGGAACTCATCTCTCATCCTTCTCATGAGGTCCTACAGAACATGAAAGAGTAAATAACATCACATAAAATAGTGCTAATTCTTTCTTTTCCATGGTCTAGTGGGTTTCTTCTGGTGGAAAGTGCGCCACACAAAAAACTTCTAAGAGCACCCTATAGTGACATCCCAAAGCTCCACTCCTATTCCTATCTTGTTTGCCTATTTGTTGCTTTAGAATAGCCTTTTAAAAGTGGTTACTATTATAATATCCTTTTTATTAAAAAATTATAAACTCCATTGCCTTTTAAGACTGGAAGTTAAAAATATCTTTAATTGCCTGATACACAGCTAAGAACAGTGCCAGGTATATAAGATGCATTGTAGCTTTAACCAGAGTCACCATTTTTTCTTATCAGCTTTGAAGGGCTTGTATACAACAGTTCATTTTCTTAAGGTGGCAACAGAACTTGAAATATTACACCAAAAAAGCAGTGTTCCTATTATATGGACACTATAAAAATCCTAAACAGAAACACAGGAAGCTTTTTAAACAGCCATACTCTATTTTATATTACATTTTCATTCCATACGACTCACATGCTTAATATTGGGTAATTATAGCCTCATTTTTTTCAATGTATGGGATGATAAAGGACAGTAACAATAAAAATAGCACTACATGTTTACACAGTCACAGACCGCCCCTTGTCAAGAGGACATCAGCTTCTTAGTGACTTCTCAAAGTTTCTGCCTCTTCTTCCATTTCTCAGGACAGCATTGTGCTGTTTTTCTTAAGCAGATGCTCTGAGTTTGGCGTGCACTAAAGCGTTAACTGAAACAGAAACTGAGTCCTAGCACCAGATAGGGAATAGGGTACAACAGATAATTGTTATTATCAGAGGTTGTTGTACAGCCTTACCAAAGAGTAGAAATTATATGAGATGACATGGAGTATCTGAGATTTTTAGATAAAATCTGATCAAATGTCATAATGTATTTCAGAGATATGCTGTGAAATTTGATTTGAGAAACATGTCTAAGGCATTGAGTGAAAGGACTGGTGGACAAATAAAAAGAAAAGGGAGTTTATTCTCTGTAATGATAATACAAGATTTTGAAATTTACCGTACCTGCTCGAGGTAGGTTGCATTGACAGACACAATTCAAGCGGGTTTTGCAAGATTTTTTGCGGTACAGGGAAGAGCAATTGTTCTGGGGAATATTTCTTCCTAAAGTTACAGTACGATAAAATTCTTAAACTCATTTCAGCTCTCCTGGTTCTTCACACATGACTAAGTTATCATAACAACCTTTTCCGTCTCTTTGAAGCATTGTATTGTACTGTGGAAAGGAACTGGATAGCCTGTGGGCTTCATCCTAATGGAGACTACTGTAAAATCTTTCATTTCCTAGTACTTCTGTGTTGATAGATTCATTAAAACTACCAAGGAGAAACAACCAGCACGAGCTCTAATTGGTTCCCAAATAAGATCCCTACTACTACAGTGATTTACTTGTAGTTCCTGTTGTAGAAGAATTTCAGCAAGCTGATTTGCCCCAAGACTCACACACGCTGGAAAATAAACCCCTGCAGGCTTGCATTACGGAGATAAAAAAAAAGCCTCACTGTTTTCCATCACCCATTAGGTTCACATTGGCCTCATTTTGCAGAGCTGTTCTTGTAAAGGATGTCTTTTTATGCATTGATGCAGTATCTAGCCCATGCTGACGCTGCCTTGAAAGGCTCTATGAGCTACTATACTTGACAGAACTAAAAGAGTAATATTATTTATTTCATTTCTTTGCTCAGTGGGGTAATCTCACGAGACAGGAATCTCTTCTTCATGAGGGCCCTGGGGACAGCAGTCAGAGTGAAACTCAGCCATACTGTAGTACAATGCAAGCAGCACAGACCACAGTACTCCGGCTCCAACAGCAAACAGCAGACCAAAATATCAAGTACGATGCCCAAAAATCGCAATTTATTTGGAACAATATTCTGTAGACTGGTTACTTTCAAAATAGATCCACTTCTTTCTTGTAAAAGCACAAGAGTAAGATTGTCTTGAAATGGCATTGATGCTTCACAAGCCTCATTTGTGAAAGTCAGCTGAGGAATGGTCTCAGAAATGAACATATTATTTCATCTAGGTCTGACCCTAGCACAGTTGTGAAGTGTTCTGCCATATCCTGTCTTTCTTAACCAGTACTCCCAAATCTCAAACCCCACTTTCTGGAGAACTGGTCTCCTGAGAGACAGCAGAAAAGGGAAAGAGAAGATAGAGTGGCAGACAGTATAGTTTAAAGTGACAGCAAAGAGCATTAATTAAGTTATTTTCAGTCTTACAAGACTACAGAGTTTTCAGGGTTTTTAAAGAAATGAAAACTTCCTATTTTCTCCACGTTCTTTGTAAGTCACACACTCTGTAGACTATACTTTACGGTACCGCATTTTTAGATCATTGTTCTTCACTTCTCCTCCTCCTCCTCCTCCTCTCAAATTCGCATCTCATAAGGCATGTCAATGTGAAAACTGCAGTTGCTGTTAAGGATAGTGCTTAATATAAATGCTGCTCATTAGTTTCCTAATACTTAGAAACTTATGTAAAATAATTCACTTTCAAGCCTTCTAAAGAATAACTCATTTGCCCTGACTATTCATTGTTGGGTATCTACAACCCCAGCTAAGAATAAAAGGATTCACAGGTATTTACCACTTCTGAAAATCACGCCTAGTACGCCTTTGACTACATACCCAAATGTGGGCACCCCAGTTAGAGGCTATTTGTAAAAAATCCTTTAAAAATACCCATACACCTGCTTTCACATCTCGAAGAAGAGTGTGTTAGAGCCAGAATTAGAAATTCCTGGCTCCCGAACACACTCTGACCACACATCTGTTGTGACAGAGAAGAGAGCCGGAAAATGATGTGGCAATAGGTAGTTCCTTCTGATCAAACGGTGCCTGCCAAGCCTCACTCTTTGTGGGTGCTGCACAGCTGCTTTCACCAGGCACAGCTGCTTTAAAGTAGTCTTGTAATCCTCGGTGTACAGGAACAATTTGTCGGGCAGCATCAGTTCTTCACATATGATTTCTATGTCTTTGCCAGTTGCTGATAAAATCCCCTCTTAAGTTTTACAGTGGGTTTGGGAAGTTTTAGTAAAAGCCCCAAATCCCTGCAGACAGGTGATAACATCAAAATCTCCTCTTTTGTTTTCGAATTATAAAGTGTCAGGCAGTTGCGCTTGCAGAGACAAGCTCGATTCCCTCGCAGCTCAAAACCCACCAAAACAAGCAGCAGAAGGTAAACGAGGATGCACAAATGTAGCGTGTGCTAACATTGCATGATTCTGGCAAATCTTACGTTCTGTGGGGGCTCATGACAATTATTGTATGCTGAGTCCTGGCACTACTACTTTAAAGCGTATGAGTGATGTTAAAACACAAGCCACAATCTAACAACTAAAGTGGAGACCATCAGTTGGGTTTACCAATGGACTGCAGAGCACAAAGCACAGCTCTCAAGACAACAGGCAGACAGGAAGCACCACTTGAAACCTCAGCAACAAAGAACTACATGAAAGCCTGTTTCCCCTGGGCTACAAGGTTTTCAAGCGCAGCTCCCACACTGGCACTCTGTCTCATATCCAACGGAGCGACTGGGCTTATGTAGGATAAACCCCCACTGTAAGAGGGAGTAATTTATCAGGTGCTACCGAAGTTGACGTTACACACTTCGTTACATCTTGAAGTTACACCCTTCAGCCTTGCCCTGACCCACAGTGGACAGCTAGCATTCCTGGGAGCCACTGTCATTTCCCACCTGTGAAAAGCACACGGCGCCCTCTCCCTTGGTTCACTGAAGAACAAGCTCGTTGTCTGGCAGTCCTAAATTTTGGTATGTGGCTCAGAGGGCCCAGAAAGATTGGTCATGCCACATCTGCCATATTTAAGATTCTTGGTTATAAGAACCACCAGATCACTTGTAGAGCCTGTACAGGTACAGGGCCACCCGCACAAACCATGCGGTGAACACACTTCGGTGCCATGCTCCGTTCCGCGGACGTGAGACATGGCTCAAGTGGCATGAAGGCTCCTCCTGACAAACTGTTCCTGTAACTTCCTGCTACAAAACAACAACAGGGAGAAAAAAAACCCCAATCACCATCAACAAGATTTTCCAACTGTGACTTTCACACACTGGCAGGACTTCTTCGTATCCCTGCTTTGAGAAACAAGCAAGCTGACATATTCTGACACCAACATCACTTCTAGGCCAGAACCCAAGTCAGACAGGAACACGAAGGAACAAATGCACAGCTGTATCACTGTCATGTTGCTAATATCCCACTATAACCATGTGAGGACATGATTTTTCCAGGCCTCACATACATATGACTTAAAAAAGATCCTCAAGGGGCATACTATGCTGTATTACAGATTCCTCATCGATGACACATAATTACCTCTATTTTGGAAAGGATTAGAGGAAACACTGGAGGGGAGTCCAAAATACAACAGTGACATTCCTTAAACACCACTCTAACAATTTAATTTCAATTGCATGGGTGCAAAAAGATGTTTTATAAACAAAAATGGCAAACCATGCCAATATTGAGCCAACAAGAAGCTACACACATCTGTAATGTTATAGTCAGTATTCTCCAACTTGAACTTACTGCATAAAAACAAAAAAACCCAAAGCATTTTCCCTAAACATGATTTGTATCATTTCTTTTACAGAGAAACAAATAAAACCCTGCATCCATTATTATTCAGTTGTAGGTCCTCTTTAAGCTAGCAGAACAGTCTCTACAGAAGGAGATAAATATTCCTAGCACAAGAACGTTGTCTGGATGTAAGTGGGGCTTATAATGATCCAGTCAAAAGGAGGTGATGTCAAATTCAGCACCCAAAGAATGAGGCCTCTCTACACCACAGACTAGAACCTTAACTTCAGACAGTTCCCTCTCAAGCCAACAGACTTTTGAAAATTTACACTAGCTGAGGATCTGACTCATAACATTTTATCAAGGGATGAACGAATCAGTGACATGATCTGCTTTAAACAGGCTTTATGAACACCCACAACATGCCACAGACTGCTAATCACGTGTTATCTCTGCTGAACGTAACCCAAAATGAGGGTTTACCCACTTGAGGCACTCTGCTTTAAATTTCTGTCCTTTTAGGCCTGTCCTGTGCACTCTCTCTTTTGCTGCTGTCCTTTTCTCCTTCAGTTTCTTTGTAGACTCTCCCCAGGTAAACCGAAAGCAAGCAGATGTGGGTGGGGTAATGTAATTTTGGAGCTCCTCCCAACTACTGGAAATGCAACTTCAGTTTTAGCAAGGAACATTTCCAAATCAACTTTCATCTCAGTTGAAAAACAAAATTGGATACCTAATCTTTTTTCTTTTTTTTTTTTTCCTCCTTCAGCTGATCATTTTAAAAAGAGTATAACTTACTTTGGTTTAGGAGCTTCAGATTATTGCAAACTGTCACAATTGGATGAAAAACTCACATTACAAGGGCACGCGATGTTCACTCTCTCCTGTGTCTTAAAAACTTTAAGGCATAGGGGTCTGACAGATACTAGAGATCTACCACATGCATAATACACATATGCTCACTTTTAGTTCTGGATTTTTGCGAAGTTGCCAAATGTTCAGATGCCAATTAAGAAACTAGAATCCAGTCCTTACACAGAGATTAAGTAATTCAGCACAGTGTCTCTGCAAGCTGTAATTAAAAGCAGCTAACTTCATTACAGGGAGAGCATAAGAAGGCAGAGACCTATTTTTGGTATTGTTTCCCTATAAAATATACTATATATGACAACTAACCCATTCACCACTCTCCAGCTGTATGCAGTTAAAATTAATCAGAACAGACCAAATCTGAGCACAAGGCTAGCAAATCGAAGGAGACACAAGGTTAAGGAAATCTTAGCATCTGAAGCATTAACTTCTACTGTATTACCTGGTTGTTTAATTAGCCAATTCATCTCAAATTATTGCTGCCAAATTTTACATTATTATTAACACTAACAAGGCCCAACGTGCTGATGATGCTTACGTCTGAAGAAAAAGGGACTTTAGTTTCTGACATTCAATACATACATATATGCAGACCAGTACATGTTCCTTCCCTGAAAGGACTCGCACTTTAAACATCCTTGCATAGGACGGAGACAAAGATATTAAATACAACAAAGGGATTAATGTGAGGGCAAAACCAGTTTTACAGCTATTTTTAAACCTTGATTATGTCTGGGTATCTGTATTATTGCAAATTGTGGGCTATAAGAAGAATAAAATACAGTTATTCACCACAGACTTGTTAGGAGATTGATATCTATGCATTCACTGCGAGAGAATAAGTATATTTAACAGTAGCTATTGTATTAACACAAGGGTAATGTAAGTAATGTAACATTTGTATTTCTCCCTCATCCACTCCTAACTCAGTATCAGGTATCTTAACATACTGTCTCTTCGCATTGCACTGATGACACAGAAACTGAAGCAGATGACTATTGACATTTGGCAGGAAGCTGCACTTGCAAATATCAACTTAGATTCATTACGGTTAATTACATTTTTGTCAAATGGTATGATGTCATAATATCGGAAGCGAAAAATGTTCCCTCATGTCATACAGCATCTCAATTGCTGTCCTGAGAACACGCACGCAAAGGTTTCTTTTCATCCTATCCTGCAAAAAAAATTACAAAGGTGTGGAACACATTTAAGTCTTGCAAGTATATTATCTGCAAATTCCACTTTCGAATACCATTAAAATGTGAAAGAAAATATATCCAGATGAGCCCGTCTCCATACATATGACAGTACATGACCAACTGTCTACCAGACAGAAAAACCACTCTTAGAAGACATATTTTCAAATTCTTCAAATTCTTCTTTCAAAGTGACTTCAGTGGACAAAGTTTACCTTTGTTAATATCTCTGCGCACTTACAATATTCTCTAAAAGGAACATACGCATCTGTTTCATATTTTAAGTGCTATCTCTCGTCCTTTCCCTCTCCTATGTCTAGGAACACTTTTAGAAGTGAGAAACATTGAATTCTTATCAGACCAACTTTTGATCCATCCTTTTTTAATCTGGGTAGCTTGTGAACAACTGTTTTGTGTTCTTCACTCCCACAGGCGTCTTTCATGTGCAGATTAGAAGTCAAGGGCCAATGAGTACCTTACACCTTCTCTTAGTACAGAGTCTTGCATAATGTGATCTTGGTCTTGAAAGACCGTTATTAAGCACTATAAAGCACTGCTACTACTATTAAAATGGAATATACTGGAGGAAACAATAAGGGCGAATGAATGAATGAATGAATAGCAGCATTATGATGGTTACACATCTGATGATGATGTGTATCTGATGGTTCCAGATACAGATATTGAAAAAACTGTGCTACCCATTAAATCAAGTAATAGATTTTAAGCAGAAAATAGCGTACTCTACCACACTGCATACTATAGGCTGCAGAACCACACCCAATAACCCAGGCATCATACACACAGATATTAGACT
The DNA here is from genome assembly GCA_013398295.1 of Chionis minor. Taxonomy (NCBI): domain Eukaryota; kingdom Metazoa; phylum Chordata; class Aves; order Charadriiformes; family Chionidae; genus Chionis; species Chionis minor. Next base: position 292,172 of record VZSF01010128.1, on the reverse strand, counting down.
GAAATAAGAAAAGGATGGGTAGTCTCGTCTCTCAAATTATGTCAAGATAGCAGGAAGTTTTAAATTCCAGTCTTGGTCTTTCCACTAACTTGAGAAAGTAGTATAACCAGTTTGTCTGAGTGTCACTATTTAAAAAGTCAGAGTGCTTACCTATCCCACAAGGATACTGTCAGGTTTAATTAATTATGTCTGCAAAAACCTTTCTAAATGAAAAGTGGCAAGCATGATTTATTAATTAAGTCTAAAACACCACTGCAGAATCAGAGGCTGATCATTGTTTTACCAAGAGAATAACATTTCTAATAAAATACATTTCAAATGGGAAATTATAACAGCCTTTTTGACTTATTTAGACTTTTTTGTGAGGAGCAAGGCAATAGACTTTTGATGAGTTCTAGGAATAGAAGTGTAATCAAGAACAAGATACAGGAACACTTGCCCACTGACATTAATGTGGCACTAGCTAAATGGCATTGCATAAATCATGAGAATGGGGACTATATACCTAGCACTGCTGTAGGACCAAGCTGAAAGAAAACTCCTCCTCTGCCTATTAGATGTCACTTGCTTGTAGGTTGACTACGCACAATGATCTCTGCATGTCACCTAGGTATAGCCACCTAGATACAGCCACCCAGGACCAGAGAGACAGCCTTAAACTACCTGTAAGGTGGCAATACATGATCTGCAAAGGGCCTGATTTACGTCAGTATGACTCCACTGCTGTCAGCTGTCATGCTCACAGGTGTATCACAGCTCTTGCGTGTATCTGCAGGCAGAATCCAGATGTCAGAGTTATGAGTGACAGCTGTCATTGGTGCACACCTCCTGCTGGGGGGCAGTGGGCACTCTGTTTTGGTCCTCTTTCCCCTGTGATGGCAGCTGTGTTAGCTAAGGTACTCCTCGCTGGGAAATTAAAATTCAGTCCGTGCTCACTAGGGCCAAAAAATTCATCAACACAGATATGAGCAGTTCAAAACATTGTGGAAAGACCTGGATCAAACGAGCTGTGAATTACACTGATTCAGCACATCCACTGGACAGTCCTGTGGCCCAACTCTTTCCTGGACAACTCCGCCTATTTGGCCTGTATTGGCACACTCCACACCCTCAGGGCCAATAGCTGGAGCTTCAGAGGAGGAAATGAATCATGCCCTCGGAATGCAACTGAAATCCCACAGATCTAAGAAAATACTTATTCATCTGCATATGTACATGTGCCTGCCTCATATATTGCCAATTACATTTCAATCAGATACTGCATATGAATAAAAATACCCCGGATCTAGTGGAATTTAACATTAGGTGGCGTTCCACAGATATGGCACGTGATTATAAATGAAACAAGCAGTACCACATGACTTAAAATAGAAAGCCGACTGAATTTGGGCCTGACCCAGCACAAAACAACCACAAGTTTTCCAGGCTACACAGACATCAGGTTTGAATGGTCGCACTGTGGCAACATGATACATAATTTGGAAATATCAACTTGTTATAGAAAGACAGTAAGGGATTGATTGTCTAGACTGGGGCAAAACGCCCTGAGAAAATGTTTTAGCTAAAATTAATACAGCGTAAGAAAGGGTGGGCAAAGTTTGATTTGTGAGTTGGCAAAGACAAGACCATAGGGAGATGCCCTTAGTTAAGTAATTACTAATTTGTTTACATTTGAGTGTGAAGTCCCCAATTCTGGGTCATGTCACCTCTCTGCCTCTGTGTTTACCAGCTTCCTCCTTTTTTACCACATCAACTTAAGACAGCCAGGCACAAGAGCTACCTGTCCATGCTCATGCAGGCCCAGCCAAGCAGCACGGCTCTTCCACAAGCAAAAAGAGTGGGACAGCAACAGCACCAAACTTTCTGGAAGAGCCAAGCAGCTCACACACAAGTCCCATCTTTTTAAAGTGGCGTCGATGCTTAAGGCTCCGACATAGGCATCTATCTCGTTTGCTAACAGAGCATTCTCAGCGTGCCAGGTGCCCCCCTGGCAGGGGAGCCCCCCTTGGGTGGGGACAGACCTGAAGCCAGCAGATTATTCTGTGAGCAACAGACCTTGCCCATGCTGCTACTAAACAAAAAGGCACCGCAGGCAACATCGTTATTTGGAAATGAGGTGACAGGTGTATTGCACCACAGCCCAACCATGTCTTCGCTAGTGTTTGCAGTGGTTCCCACCAGGGACAGCCGGTGGTGACCTACCTCCAAATACCCTCTAGGTGGATGGTTATGCTAAAGACATGGAGGAGATCTGAAGCCACCAAAGAACGCAATAGTTACACTGCCTGGAATGCCATCATACCTCTGTATGCGTCCTTTCCTGGAGAGGTAGAGTTGTGCATTTTCTTCTAACCAATTCTTCAGCCTCTTGCTTACAGGTAGTTGCTGCACGTCACGAAGAGCTAAGTGTGGCCTCCTGCTCCAGCTCAACTTTCACCCTGATTTAAAAGCATTTAACGTGACTATGTAATATCAGAGTTTGGGGCCAAGTATCAGAGTCAGGGGCCTCTTCCCACCCATATGCTACAATGCATGTAGGAGTAAGCAGGACAAATAAGTCATACATCACCCTGCAGGTCCTTACATGAACTTTGCACCATATTTGACTGGACAATTAACTGCGTATTTCCATCACATTTCTTACACCCGCAGTGCTTTGCAATGGCAGCACTGCCCCTTCCCAGCTGCCTGAGGTGGTATGAGTATTTCCATTCTCATGCTGCTGCTGCCATGACTACTAAAACAGACGAAGACATTGGGAGCCATGGAACATTTTGCCTGCTGTTACATCCTCACAGAGTCGGCGTGACAGGTTGTAAAAAGCCTTTACAACCTGGCAGGCTGCACACAGCGGTCTGAATTAGAATGATGGGGCCATCTCCTGTAGAAGAGGTAAAGGGCAGAAAGTGCTTCCCGGGATGGCTTCCTGTACGGCATACGCTGGGAGAGGGGACGTTTCTCGGAGCAGCACACTCCAGACAAACAGTGTTCGGGGCCATTTCCTAAAACAAGATACCGGGGCGCAGCGTAAGGCCCTGTATGGTACGACCAGATCTATTCCCTCCCAGGCAAGGGTGCCACGCTCCATGTTGCCATTCCCACAGGCCGACCGCCAAAAACGCCGGCATTCTCGCTGAACCTTACACGTCTAAAAGCGGATAAACTGCGTCCCTGAAAGGGCTGAAACGCCAGACCGACTCCGAAATAGCAGAAATACAGGCTGCCTCGAGCCCAGCTTGAGCCTCCAGCACTTAAAAAAAAAAAAAGGAAGAACACCCAGAAACTAGGAAATCTCTTTTAAAACTCCAGTGAAGGGAAAAGAAAAACCCAGCGTCTCAGCCGTGCGCAGCCGAGTCAAACCCCCGAGGAGAGAAGCGCAGACCGCACACGCACGGCCACACCTCGGGGAACTCCGGCGAAGGCCCGCGAGCCCCGGCCCGGCCCGGCCCGGCCCCGCCTCCCGCCGCGGGCTCCGCCCC
>VZSF01010128.1:130048-288205 GCA_013398295.1 Chionis minor | reverse complement strand
GTCCCCGCCGGCCTCGGGCGGGCTGCCGGTGGCGGCGGGCAGGCCGCCTGTCTGCCCGCGCCCCTTCCCCGCGCGCCCCGAGGCCTGGCTGGCCGCGGGCTCTTGGGCGGCGCGGCTGTGGGGGCGCTTCTTCTCGTTGCCGTCGCTTAGCTGAGCGGGAGGGTTTGCTGTAAGAGAGCTCTGTAGTCTCTTATATGTATTTTACGTATATACACGGAGGATATTGTAGAGTGGTTTGGGTTGGAAGGGACCTGAAAGACCATCTAGTTCCAACCCCCCTGCCGTGGGCAGGGACACCTCCCACTAGACCAGGTTGCTCAAAGCCCCATCCAGCCTGGCCTTGAACACTGCCAGGGATGGGGCATCCACAGCTTCCCTGGGCAGCCTGTTCCAGTGCCTCGCCACCCTCATGGTGAAAAATTTCTTTCCAGTATCTAATCTAAATCTACTCTTCCAGTTTAAAACCATTGCCCCTCATCCTGTTGCTACACTCCCTGATAAAGAGTCCCTCCCCGTCTTCCCTGCAGGCCCCCTTTAAGTACGGGAAAGCTGCTATAAGATCTCCCCGGAGCCTTCTCTTCTCCAGGCTGAACAACCCCAGCTCTCTCAGCCTGTCCTCATAGGAGAGCTGCTCCGGCCCTCTGATCATCTTCATGCCCCTCCTCTGCATTTGCTCCATTATCAGTCTTAAATTCTTCACAGTTCAAAAAAATGTGGGTTTTGTTTGGGTTTTTTAATACAGAGCGTTTGAACACTTACTGTGAATTTTCCCATGGCATGGCTTTTCCCCTTTCGTGTTTACAAGCTGATTTAGACTGTGTTTAATCCTTGAGTAAACAGGAATTAAAATAAGCGCCATGTAGAATATTTACGCTTTTAAAATCGTCTGATTTTTGCTTCATCTCTGTTGCTATAGGAAGGAAACATGGATTTCTTAATGATTTACTTTGTCAGAATGTTTCTTTTTCAATCGGTCATGCAAGTAAATTTTTCTGTTTTATAGAACATTCCTGAAGAAAGCTTGTATGTGAAATGTAATGGGCGACTGGTTAACGATGAAGAGGTATTGCAGAATGGAGCTGTTTATAGTCTGGAACCAAGACTTTGTGGTGGAAAAGGAGGTTTGTGGTTTAACTGCTTCTTATGGATTGGATTCTTGGTTAAAAAACTTTTATTATACCATAGTCTATACTGACAGCAGCAGTCCTAATCTGTTAGCACAACTCACTGTGATATAATGTCTGTGAGCTGAAACCTGAGTCTGCCTCAAAGCTGAGAATTGACCAGGGAAGCTGCAGTTCAGCTAACAGCTTTGCTGGCATGGCTCTGCTTCACATCTCTGATCAGCTTAGCTCTACTAGTAGAAATCTGTAACATACATCAAAGTGACTTCCGAGTTGAAATTGTGTTTAAAAGCACCTGTCTTCTTAAGACTGCTAAGTTTCATTCATGGTCACTTTGGACAAATATTCCAGGTACAAATAGTCTGTTATTTGATTTGAAAAAACACATAAATGCCAAGATCTCTGTAGCCTAAGAACAAAAGAATTCAATCTGAACCAGGCTCCTTATGTTGACAATATATTTTAACTGTGTTAATGAAGATGTATATTAATCATATAAAACAATAGAGCCACAGCCACTGACAATGTGGGCATTCCCTAAAATGAAATGATGGGTGAAGCAAGTGTAATAGAGTATTTGAGTGTAATTGGAGTCAGTATGTTTGCTTTCTGAATCCAGTTTTCCAGCTGCTAAGCTAAAATGTTGAATAATCATGCAGGCTTGCATCAGACTGCAGCTCAGCTTTGCCTTCTTCAGTTTTAGATAGAACTAAAAGTAAATATTGTTGCTATAGCTTATGAGGTATTGTGGTTTCTTTAGGTGCCCTAAAAGTGATATGTATTGTATAAGTTCATAGTGTAGGATGCTTCTTCCTTATCTATTGCCCATCAGCTTCAGTTATCCTGGGATGACATGGGATACACGTTCTGTGATTCACTTTCTGTACTGGTGTGCCATTAGGGTCAGTTTAAAATTGTTTTTTAACAATTTTTGTCTGCTTTCTAAAGTATTCTGGTCCTTTTGTTTTGACTTTATAACTTAAAAGTCTGATAAAAACAGGCAAACAAACACAGGTCAGAACTGTTGAGACTTACTGTATGATCTCAAGGGAATACAGATCATGCAGGATTAAAAGAGAACCGAGCATTTTGTTATTGGACCTAATTCAGCACCCGTGACCTTAGTGGATGCGGTGCTGTTGATTTTGGGGAGTGTCCCTGGCGAGGTGTAGCAGCTAGCTCCTCATTCTTCACAATGTAAAATTCAATAGTGTGTTTCATGAGCTACAGAAATTCTCCTCGCCGATGGCAGCAATCGGTTTTATTAGCTGAACACAGTACTTTTTCTGCCTTACGATACCGTAGGCTGTCTGGATTGGTTCCTGTTTGGAACACTCCTTAAAGATACTTTTGGGACGCTGAAAAGTGTAGCTTTGTTCAGCTTCTAGTTAAAAAACAGTGCTTGGCACTTTCAAATTGTTTGAAGGATTATGTTGCTATTAATCCACATTGTGTTTCTTTGAGGTAGTTGAACAAGTGTCTTTCTCCAGCTGGAAACAACATAAGGTGGGACCAAGTGAGAGAAATTAGCAATCTTGCCTATGAATAGTTAGTGGCTGAGGAGTGTATAGAAATCTGTTTTGGGGGGAGCTCTCCAGCATAACTTTGTACATCATGATCATCTTGATGATGCGACTAAGGATATCTCCTAAAAAAGTTATTTTATTTTTTGTTAGATTTTTAAAAGTGGATTTAAGATTGGTGGTGCCTAAAGGGGCTTAAGGGGGAAGTATATCTCGGCTGAATTAAAAAGGACCAAAAAAGTTATCTTGAGAAGTAAAAAGCTTCAAACCATTTTGCTGTGGGAGCCCAGAAATAGCCTTTCATGTGAGAAGTGCTGCACAGGTTCTTGTAAAACTGGTGTGGTGTCAAGAGTACGAAAATGAGATGAGTGGTAAATGCCGGTTACCTTTTTTCACTTGGTGTTTCAGCATTTCACCCAGTGACAATTCTCCAACATGTTGCAACTTTCAGCTTACCCTTTATTTCAGTTGCATTGAGGGATAGGAAAGTGTTGAATTCACTGTTCTTTTTCCATAATTAATTCTTTTGTTGTGTACTAGTTCATCTCTATGTGTTTCTGTTTAGATAGTTCTTGATTCCTTTTTTTTTCTTCAGGGTTTGGATCTATGCTGCGAGCACTTGGTGCTCAGATTGAAAAGACAACAAATAGAGAGGCTTGCCGAGATCTCAGTGGAAGGAGACTTCGGGATGTCAATCATGAAAAAGCGTAAGACATTTTCTTAGAAGCTAGAATTATAAAATAAATTGACTATGTATTTCACTGTTAACAAAAAAGCTCAAATGACAGGCCGTTGTAGCAATGAAATTTTATTTTGAATACTAAATAGAGCAAAAGTGAAATCTTAAGCACAAATAGACTGGAAGCCAACAGGATTCTTCTGACTAACTATATTACTGCAGAATACATGGGGTTGTACTGCAGCCTGCTCCTGAGAGACTGTTCTGCACCCCTTGGTTTTCTCACCTGGAGTTCTCACAGTTCTTTTCTCTGAAGCTGCAAGACCATGATATTGGGGATATGTGACCTTACTGCTGTTTCCGGCTTCTAAAATAAACTTTACTCTTTTTTCTCTGTAGTAGAATCTCTATATATTCCTTCAGGAATTCCCCTGAGTGTTGTTAGTTGTCTTTTCCCATTGTCTCCCATCCTAGCAGGTGGTAGATGCATTCAGTAATTGCAAAGCGACAAACTGATATTACATTAAATGCTGGAAACACTCTCATTTTCATGGTTCTGTCATCTGCAGGATGGCTGAATGGGTGAAACAGCAAGCAGAACGGGAAGCAGAAAAAGAGCAAAGGCGCTTGGAAAGGCTGCAGCGGAAACTTGCGGAGCCAAAGCACCATTTCACAAATCCTGACTACCAGCAGCAGTGTCATGAAATGGCTGAGCGACTTGAAGATTCAGTCCTTAAAGGTATTGTGGTTTAATCTTACTTTCTCTCCTCAAAAAATAAACCAAACTAAAAGCCCCTATAGCCTCCCTCCAGTATGAAAATTTTTGAAAAATTGCTGACAATAACTCTTTTCAATTGAATGAAATTTTGAATTCCAGTAAAATTTGTTGGACTTAATTTTTTCCTCTTTGGTTGCGGCTTCTCTTAAATGGCATCGAACAGGGTAATACAGATACAAGTGATGCTTCATCTTCCTGTGCTACAGTGTCGTCTCATAATAAAAGCAAAATTTTGTGAAGGTAGTGTTGCTAGTTCAGCTGTAAGAATTACATAATCAGTCTCAGTGAAATGATAAAATAGAAACAGGTCTTACATAAAAACTAGAAATCGAACTCAACTATAAAATACCTTGTTTCACCTACTGTTCTTTGTAGATTGTTCCCTTGCTGGCAGCTTGATAGTGAAACTTGAGGCTGAATAGGATGTAGAACCTGAGAGTTCAGTTCAGGAATCCAGCTTTAATTGAATCTGTGCCTTAGTAAAACAATGCAGAAAAACTTCTGCTCCTACTGAGTTTATTTTGAAGCTTTGAGTCTACATAAATGTGCACCAGTACTGATTATTTTCAGTTAGTGTTTTAAATCGCATCTGAAATTAAAAGTGAAGTAGAAGTTAAAACATGTATGAATTATCTACTGATGAAGTAGATTTTTAACTTTGTTTTGAAGGATTGCAGGCTACTTCAAGCAAAATAGTGTCACCAGAAAGTGGTGAGAGTCGGAAGCGTCCAGGTGAATCTGGAAAGCATGGAACAAAATCTCGAAAAAGAAAATGTTTTTGGTAAGCATTATGCCTTGTTTTTATACTTGAGTATTAAGCCTTGAACAGGATGACAGGATAGGTGCATACAAGTAAGCAGCATCTTACTAGAGATGTAGACTTAAATAGGAATAGGTAAATTGAACTGATGAAATCTGAGAACTGAAAGTAAATGTTGCTGCATTCGTATAATTCTGCCCCAGCTGTAGCAGACAAACTTTATTTGCAAAAATAGGCACCCTTCCTTGCACACCACACCCACCCACCGACCCACCACCACCTTCAAGTATGGTTATATTCTACTACCTCTCATTGTCCTTTTCTTTCATTAATGAACTAAATTTACACTGAACTTAAAAAAAGGTGTGGGGGAGAGAGCTCCACCTACCCCTCCGAGTATTTTTCACCTAATGTAACATGAAAGAGAAACATTAATGATTCCAGTGGTGTTTGGAGTAGCAACATTTCTATATCGGGAATGCTGTAATAAAGATAACCTATTTTGGGTGTTGGGTCCTGTTCAGTATTAGCAGCTCTTCTATTTACTAAACTATCCTAAATAGCTGTCAGAGTAGGTCACTGCAGCTGTCTGAAGTGAGTTTTGGAAAGAGAAAAGTGACAATAAAAATAATTTACAATAAAAAAAGTGAAAACAGATGAATATTCATTAGTAACATACTGCTTGTGCCAGGCTGGGATTGGAAGGATTGGATGATGATGACAGTTCAGATTGTGAGGATGACAGTGAAGATGACTCCCCTGGTGCATCTGACGGAAGTTGTCCATCAGGCAGCAGATACAATGAAAATGCGGGAAATTCAAATGAATGTTCAAGCAGCTCTGTGGGTTCGGTAGAGGATAGTCCAGCTACCAGTGCAGCTGAAAAACCAGTGGAGCAGCCAGAAGGTACTGGAAGGGATGTGCAAGGAGAGACACACACAGGTGGGCAACCTGAAATTCCAGCTGATGAAAACAGTAAAATAACAAAGCCCTTGAAGGAAGAGGTCCAAGAAAAGAGTGATGTAACCCAGGTCCAAGAAAAGAGTGAGGTAACCCAAGATCTGAAGGAAGAGGAGCAAGAAAATACTTCTTCTAAGGCACAGGAAACGAACTGGTTACAGAGCACGGTAAGTACGAAGCAGTACAAAATGTGGTATGTGTTTTTCTTCAGTAGCTTTTACTCAATCATGTTTCCCTTTGTGGATCACAGAAGAAGGGAGGGCATTTGTATCTTATGACTTCAATGCATTAGATGTAAGTGCTTGAATTGGAATCACGGTCTCCCTAAGAAGCTCATAGACTCTTCAGAGTTAGATTCAGAGCACAAAAAAATCCCAAGCTTAAAAGGAAAACCAGCTTAACTGAAGATGCATCATACGATTTAGGAAAATTGAATGTACAAAGTTAATGGAAACTGCAGCTAATGAAGGCTCTTGGTTGGCAGTGTCTCCATGGAGAAGGTTGAACTGTAGTATGGTAGCATTGTCTTGAGAGATGCTAAGTAAAATGGGTGAAGGAAGAAGTTGTAAGATTAAGATTTTTAATAGTCTATAGATTTTCTACTAAGACACAGTTGCCCTTGGCTGTCTAGTATTGTCTCTCCTGAGATCCATGTTTCCCTTGGGGGTTTCTTTTGTTGGTTTTTTTTTTCCTCCTTCTACATAATTAGATACACTCTGGATCCAAAATTTTTTATTGAGGCGGGGAAAAGGGAAAATAAAACCCTTCAGTAAGATGAAGGAGTCTTATCCGTACTTTTTGAGACGTTACCTGACACTGTCTAATTTGACTAATCTTATTTATAACATAATTTGACCTTTGTGTTTAAATTAAAAGTTGTTTGAAGTGGATGTCCCCTAAACCAATAAACTGATCAGTCTTTCTTAGTTTTCATTATGAAAAGACTTGAGTCTAGTTCATCGAGAACTCTAGTAGTCTGGTGCAAACTTCAGTTTGTCACTGACCGTCAAAAGTCTGAAAGCAGCAGCTCATTCACTAGAGAGACGGAATTAGTATAAATGATGGGCTTTGTCTGAACTGCAAAGGATGAGGGAAGAATGGTTTTAAAATTGATCATCTGGTGTACGTGTGGTGGAATCAGGGCTGCACTGTTGCCATACGGTTATCTCGGACACCAGTCTGGGTCGGTGTCGCAGCCCTCAGCCAGATCGGGAGCAGTGCTGACCATGACCTTCCTCCTCTGGTGATCGATGGGAGGATGGCTGGGATGCTTTTGCTGAAGAGGCTTTGGGTAAGTCTTCCAGCCAAGATAGAATGTAGCTTTTCCCGCTGACATGATCGAAGCCTGGCTAATATTTGGCAGTAAAAGGGTGCAACACTGGTGCTTTGTTGCCCCTTGTATAATATTACTACTAAAATTTTTTGGGTGTAATGAATCTAGGCTTATTCTAGCAGTAAAACAAAATGTGTCACTTTTGGGGGAGCTAAGGAGTTACTTGAATTCTCTGCCTTGTTTCGGCTGGCTCAGAAAGTCTGCCATCAGTTGCCAATGCCTGAATTCTGATAAGTGAAAGTTTAGTACAGTTAAATGGCGAAAAGACCCAGGATGTAATATGATAAATTAGAACTTTGTCATCTACCATACTCATGGAGCTGGCAAATTTTAAACAGGATGTTTACCATTCTTCACTGTTTACCTTTTGCTGAGTATTTGTGAGACTGTCTATTCCTAGAACAGGAAACTCCACCAATGCTGTGGCAGATTGTTATTGCAGGTGGAAATATTTTGATAATAGTCCTTGATGGATTTTTTTTTTTTAAAGTAGGATAAGAATAATGGGGCAACCAGTGTTTTTTTGTATGCTTTGCAGGACAAAGGTTCTAATTCTGCTAGCATTAATTGTATTTGCTGAGTTTGTAATGGAGCAGTCTCATGTCCCCTGCTGCATTACTTGCTCTGCCCTTTGATAACTCCAATGTGATACGTACCATAAGACTAATACGGGCTTTAAGTATTGAATTAAATGAGCTTAGATTTTTATGTTCTCTTTAGTGTGTTAGTGTTTAGAGTGTTTGTGAATTTTGGCATTTGAATTATCCAGCCTTTGTCCATATTCTTTTGTGGCCAAGACCCTGGGTGTTTATATCCTTTAAAATCCTATGAATTCTGTCCTGGAGGCTGTGTACGTTGCAAGCCTAGGCACATCTGCAGCTGGTCTGGACATGTTAGAGCGAGCCTTTAACTAGCTAGCAGGGGCACTGCTAGAGGAGTAGAACTGTAGCAACACAGTTGGACACCGGATACAAAGCTCACATGAACACTCACCCTGCTCCTGGGTGTGTTATTTCCACTGAGATTTGCATGTTTTACAACTAGGTGGCTAGGTAGCTTCCATTTGCTTGTACGTGATGCAGTAGTACTTTGCCTGGATAGCGTAAGTATTGCTAATAATAATTATGTTGGCTAATATCCAACATAATATATATTGAGACATTGCTTAACTTTATTAGGTAATTAGGAGTTTGAGATAATCCTAATAGAAGGTCTCCTGTAAAGTGGAGTATTGTCTATACTTGTTCCTTCCCTCCCCAATCAGGAAGAAAATAATAATAGTCTGATGGGATGTTTTTCTCTTTGCAGGAGGCGGAGCCGATAGACCTATTGGCATTCAACTCTGCTGCTGAATTGGAAGCCCTGGGATTAGATAAACTGAAGATGGAGTTGATGTCTTTAGGACTGAAGTGTGGAGGCACTTTAAAGGAAAGAGCAGCAAGGCTTTTTTCAGTGAGAGGTCTGCCTAGAGACCAGATCGATCCTGCTTTATTTGCAAAGCCTTCTAAAGGGAAAAAAAAAGTGATTTAAACCAAATTATTTTGTATCCACGTGCTTTTAAATTTTTTGTACTCTGTTGTTGTTGTGTACTGCCACATAAAATTCTTCAGTATCCCTGGATAGTTTTTGTTCCTATTCGTAATGAAGTTTGATTAATGTAACACAATTCTTAAGTTGCTAGCTAGAGAGTTAGTTATGCCTTCAATACATTCAATATTAAAGCAGTGAAGTGACTATCTTTTGATAAGCTTTAAAAATGGTTATAACAAGTCTTAATGCAACAGGTAGAACAAACTCTCTGTATATGGAAAGAGCAAACCTGAATGTTTTCTGGAAAATGGTTGTACACTGTCATCATCTATTTTAAGAAAAATAGCAATCTTTTCTTAGCTTTACATCCTTTAATGTGTTCCAGTTAGCACAGTTATAACTGTTAAATGAGAAACATTGAACTTATGATCCAGGCTTAAAAGCTGAAGTTTCTCTAAATAAAAAGAACATTTTTATATGGATGAGCTCAGTATAAACAAATACACTGTGCTGTGAGTTTCTGTGGGATGTCAGGTATCAAGAGGATATAAATTATTAATGCATGTAAATATTTCTTTTTGAAGAAGTTAAATAAGGGTATTTACTTATTTTGCTCTGGAAAAATATATGAGTGAGGAACGAGAGGATCACACCCTTAAATTAAAAAAGAAACTGAGTACGCTTGCTGGCTACTGAATGTTAGTAAGATATAGAGCGATCATCTGAAGCTGAATGGGAAATTTAGGAGGGGTTTTAATTTTTTTATATTTTTTTAATGGTAAAAGCAATGGAATTGTCTCCCAAGGACTTAGATATCTGTGGTGCTGGTGCTTTATCCCAGGGCGGTGTCTGACAGCTGAGTGCTGAAGTTACGCTGTGAGGTGGTGAGGGCCCCTTGCTGGAAGGGCAGCGTGCTGGCATGACTGCGGGTGCAGCTGCCACCTCTTCAGTTTGAGCCTTTTAAAAAGTGTTCTGTTCAGTACCTGGGATTTCAGATTTTAGCACCGTATGCTGGAGAATATTATGTTTATGATCTGTTTATCAGATTTTCTTGTAGAGATGCTTGAAAAATTAAAAATTATTTTTCTCCTGTTCTGCCATCATGCCATCCGTTTATCTGTTTTAAAGTTTGGCTCACAAAGGAAAACTTTGAATTGCAATACTGGTAGGAAATGGGCTTCAAATGCTAGCAGAGCAAGTCACTTGTGTAGTATTTAATGTTTCCAGAATGAACAGTTTGCAAAACGGATTGAAGTATTAGATACAATCTTATGACCGCTGTCCCCAGAAGCTGTTTTGTTTATTCTTGGTTGGTTGGGATTGAGAGAGGGTGTTAAAGCTCAAGGATTTATTCTTGACAAACTCCACAGGCAAGCTGTTCAGTCGGTCCTGTTGGTGCAGCTGCTCCAAAATGCTGGTTAACTTGACAGTCTATCCTTCCCTCACCAACGGGACTTCCCAGGCATGCCTGGTTATAAAACGATGTTGGAAGGTTCCCTGTCCCGCAGGGTTGTGTGTGTGTCCTGGTGGGGGTCGCAGGAGCCCCGTGCCGGCGGGTGTCGCTGCAGGCCCGGGCTGCGGGGCCCCAGCCCCCTTGGCGGCTGCCAGGGAGGCATGCTCCTTGTTTTGCATAGGTCCTGGTTTGGAGGAGACAGGATTTGGCACTACGGAGGACAGGGGTGGGAATTGGGAAGTGTGGAATTGATTTCTAATGCAGCAGCTGATGTCTAGGCAAGTCAAAAACGCTGCACGTGCTATAGTTTTTCTGCCCGTAAGATATACTTGAGACTATTTTAGCTATTTGCAGGCATATTTATTGTGGTTAAATAAAAGTCCTTGGTATCTTTTCAACTGAGTATCTCCAACTTCTATAGTCATATTCACAAAATAATCTTTGTTAGTATCCCAAGGAGTTATGAAAAGGATGGGCAGGTATTTGCAGTGGTGGTAATTATACCATTGTACACCAACCCAGCGCTGGTGGACCCGTTTGACAGTGTTTGGAAGACAAATCATGGCCCTTGAGCGATAAGTTGTTAAAGCACATTTAAACTGTTCTCTGTTTACCTACATATGGGATCCCAAAGAAATGAATTTAGCGTTTTGCTGCTTATCACTAGTATAATCTGGTTTATATGATAAATAGTGACTTAAATACAGCAAATGTAGGTAAGAAGATGCTCGGTGGCAGTAAAGCACTTGACATGTCTGACATTTTAACCTATAAAGGGAGTCTTGGAAAATTTGGGGAAAAAACAAAAAGCAGGGGGCAGGGGACAGGAGAGAGACAGTAAGGTTCTGCAAATCGCGTCTCATGGGGGTTGAAGTGGACCCTGGGTAGAAAGGAAATGGTTTTGTTTACAGAATACATTTCATTAGGAAACTGGAATGGAGGGTACCTGGGAGGGCACCTGGACATGATGAAGTTTTGCCGACGTAAATGTGCCATCTGGGAATGTTCCATAGGGGCAGCAGTCTCACTTGGGTGGCAAGCCTTTGGTGTGCTTATGGCCAGCTCTCCTAATGTCTGGTTCAGGAGAGCCTTCAGCTGTAGGAACGCACTCGGGCTCCTCTAGTACGGCAAATTTAGCATGGGCCAGTTTAATGACGTGTTTTGGCAGCAACTCTTGCCCAAGTTGTTTCCCCTCACTGCAATTGCGCTCTTGTTTCAGCCGCACTGACGCAGCCGTTTCCAAGTCCACCTCATGCGTCACCTATTTGCCTTTTTTTTATTGTTGTGGGTTCCTTGTGAAACCAGATCAGTTCCGCCATGGGGCATATGATGTGGCTCTAACAAATTTGTGCTAGCACAACTGAAGTGGCATTACACGGGGTAGGGAATAAACGCTGGCTGGGGAGAGGGAAGTGGAATATTTTAAACCAGCAGTAGCACCAAACACTTTATTGATCAACGGCATCTTCAGTAGTACCAGAATTAAAACAAATACCCTACATCTGTGTTAGAGAGCTTATGTGTACCTTGAACTACCTCCATGCTTTGACACCATTGTAAAGCCTAGGGCAGTGCTGTGTCTGGAGAGCTGTACAGGCACTCACTGGCAAGGCCAGACTTTCACCTGTCAGTAGGGCATGCGTCAGAAAATAGCTGGATAACAAACAGGACTCGGACTCATCCATCAACAGAACAGAAATAAGCACGTGAAGTGCTTGAAGCTTCCTTAAAAATTTCTTCAGAAGTCAATAAATACCAGAAAAAAAAGAAAATAAACTGAAACTATTCCAACCACAGGCCACTTCCATAGGATAGACTGGCCTCAGAATAGTGGTGATCTTTCTAGTCCAGGACCAGAGGATAATGCAGAGTTTGCAGCGCCCTGCCTGTATCTTTTCCCAAGGATTAATGCGGCTTTGGATTTCAAAAGTGTTTCTGGTTGTAAATGCACCAAAACCGTGAGCATCTTTCCAGAGAAAGGGTTTGCACTTCCACACAAACACTTCCCCAACAAGCAAGCGATGTGACTTACAGCCTTCTTCTGAAGTGTCATCTTAAGTGCATTTATTTCGAACATCTAGAAGATCGAGAGCAATACCTTGTGTTTCTCTTGCATTTTGGAGTTACTGACTGAAAAAATTAATTAGCAAAAACACTGGCACAAACCTGAGGGAGTGCTTTTCCTCACCTCTATCTATATGCTGGAAAGAAATACAAGCACATATAATAAAAAATAGCAGGGAACAGGGCAGGTCATTACTCAGGCAAAAAGACTCAAATTTGATCAGAAATTGCTTCTGACTGGCAAGTGCAGAATTGGAGCATGCTGTTTCCCTCTGTGCTGCTTTCTAATAAGCCTTTGGTCTACTGATTGCTCAGCGTGTCAGTGGCAAAAAGCAACACTCTGGGCCATCCAACATCGCCGAACAGGAGCATTCATAGCTAACCCTGAATGATTTTTTTTCTTTTTCCTGGCTTCTTTCTGTGACACAAAGGACCAGAAACTTGCTGCTGTTAAGTGAAAATGGTGTTTTCATGCCAGCCCAGAAGAAAAAACTTTAGAGAAATCAAATATCACAAAAACCCACCTGGCTTGGCTTTACGGCGGTTTTGATTTCACTAATGATTTCCATCTTGGGCTCTCCCGGCAGCGTAAGGAGTACTGAGGAGTTCATATTCACAAGCGCATGCTAAGATTAGGGCTGATTATCTCTTTTATAAACTGGGCGACAGGGAAGCAACTTGTGGAAGCTTAAAAAGCTCATCACCAGCAGACAGGGCAACAGCCGCCAGCCTTCAACCAAAAGGCTCCTTCCCCGTTTTCCTCGCCTACGCGGTCTTCTGCAATGTGGACAAATAAATGAGTTACTAAAAAGCCACTTCAGTGTTTTGACCTAAACGCCGCTTTGCTCGAGTGCGCAGGAATTTCTTCTTTTGGTTTTCTGAGCCTGACAGCTTCTGCGTTTGCTACTGTAGGTGGCACTGAACTAACGGCAGAGACGTGTCCAGCTCCAGCAGCGCTGCTGAAACCATCAGCCCTTCCAGGAGAACACCTGGCCGGAGGCCCTGGCTCTGCCCCGCTGTGCGCTCGCGGACGGGGCTGCTGCAGAGCCAGGGTATTAGATCACCTTTACGTCATTCTGCCTATTCCAGAAATAGCCAAAAATGAATCATTTTGAGCCACCTGAAATTCATTCTTATCCAAGATTTTGCTTTCTGGAGAATGTTGACTTTTAAAGGTTGGTTTGTAGCGATGCCTATTCTCAGGAAGGTGCTATTTTTAAATCTTAAAGGTTCCTCCAAAACACCGGAGATGTTAAAGACTGCACCCTAGTTAGATAACGCGGCCACCTCATCTGGTTTTGCTTTCAGTTATAGCTCAGCAATTAAGGTGGCTTTGCAGATTAACATACCTAATGGCACCTGAAGGTGGGGAGGTGACAACTGCTCTGACCTCCTCCAGCTCCTGAGGAGGGGCTGGGCAGGGGCTGGCTAGTCCCGGATGGTTAGTTTGGGTTTGGACCTGGCAGCTGGGCCTGCTTGGGAAGCGTGCCAGTGGCCGGAATGCATGTGCTGTGTGTCCGGCTTCTCCCCGCGGTGTTTGCCGTTGTGTCTCTAACCAGGCACAAGGAAGCAGGACTTGAAGCGCAAAAAGGAGCACGAAGCTCTTCAAAGCCCTCCCTGGGATGTACGGGAAGAGGAGCGGTATTTACAAGGAGCCAGCAGGCTCGTGAAACGTCTGCTGCCGATTTTACACGTCTCGGTGAAAACACGATGTCTGGTGGTTGTAGATGGTACCTTATGGCCTGTGTGATACTGTATCCCGCGCACGGTAACTAGCTGAGACCTCCTAAGGGTGGCAGAGTTACCGACCACTGGGCTGGAAGTTGGTCATCTGAGGAGTAATGATTATGAACTGATTGCACTCATTTTCAGCAAACAGAAAATGAACTTTTAAAGGGGATACAGGTACTTGAACTTTCAAAGGGGCAGATTTAGCATCACTGAGAAAATTAGAATGGAAAATGTAAACAGAAAAACACAAAAAATAGTACATTTAAAACTAAATTACTAAACAGCTTAAAAAAAAAGCCCCAATTCAGCAGTTGTCAAAAAGGATACTGAGAGCTGTAGACAGATGACATGACGTTCCAGTGCCCAGTATCTCCAGGTAAAAGGCTGTTTCTTGCCCGTTCTGTACCTGCTGGTTCAGCTGTAGGAAATCCCAGCACCCACGCAGCTCTGGAGTGCCCTTGTACCCCTGGAGCGTAGGCCAGACAGCAGCAGTCGTGCATAGCTTTTTATTCTGTTTTATTCTGAAATACGCTGACGTTGTGCAGGCCGCTCTCCCGCACCTGCTCCAGGAATGGACAGAGGAGTTCAGGTCCTGGCTGCAAATCCAGCACTTTGTGCAGGAGCTAATTTCACATTAAATTAATGGCAATAACTAGGAGCTGTTGAGACTGTTAAGAGGCTCCTCTAAAAATATCAAAGTCCTGCGGGATCTCCGCCTCCCCCCCCTTCTGTTTGCCCCGGATTCCCCTTTCCCAGACTCCAGCTGTTCCCAGCCAAAGCCTAGGAGCTCCCCTGATTATCACCTTCCTTGGGATGTGGATTGGGCATCTGACTTTCCACTTACACGGGCAATTAGAAGGCTGCCCTGAAAGGCAAAGTGTCAGACGCTCTTGGTAGGAGTTTGTGAAATGCAAAGGGAGGAAAAAAGAGAGGGAGAGGAAATAAGGTCTCACCAGCAGGGTAAAGCTGCAACTTCTCATAGATTCGGAAGGAGATGGGAGAGCAGCCTCGGTTCAAATGAAACTGGCAGGAACAGACAGAGCAACATAACTCAGCTATCAGTGGCACTTCATATGGCTTAAAACTTTTGTTATCTCTCCTAAAATGTAATGCTAACAGAGAAAGAAAGCGCTGCTCTCCTGCCCAAGCCTCTCTCATAAGAGAAGCTTTTGTGACACCGATAGATTCCGCCACATCCAGCTTTGTTAAATATTGCAGGGCCTCACAGACCGCCCCCTGAGCAGTGCCACGAAGGCAGGTCAGAGCTCACCCTCCCGATGAGCTTCAGCTTGGACATCCACCACTGCCAACGCTCACGCATGAGCTGAACTTCAAGTGTGGGACTAACGGGGCTGCTGAAGCCCTTGAGGCAAACAGCACTCGCCTCCTTCTCCTTGAGCACCACACCGGAGCTCTGCGCTTTCAGCAATGCAGGAGGATGCCCCATGTTTTAATGCTGGTTTTGCCTTAAAACACCTTTACATTTTTTGAAATCCTTTCTGCTTATATGTGGTTCATTATGCCACTGCACTGCTCTTTTTTTTTTTTACAGCACAGCATAAATGTTAATGCTGAACCACGCTGGTGCCAGGTCCGTAAGATGTTCTGCCTTTCCTCAGAGACTGTGGCGCTGCTCAGACGGAAAGGATAACATGACAGCTTGACAGGCTTTGTATGTGTTACAAATTGTACTGATATAAAAGCAGCGAGGCACCACACAGAAGGTATCACAGCAAACGCAGCCTGGATTGAGGCTGACAGCCTGGGAGATAATTTCCCGCAGCGCGGGCTGATACCTGAGAAAGCCCCAGGTGTGGCAATATTTCATCCACAGCCTTCTGCCCAGGAGTTTGTGCTTTAGAAATCTCTGGAGCCTTCCCCCCACATCATCCTGACCTCCCAGCCTGCTGCATTTTCACTGCGAAGCCAGCTGGAGTTTGAGGAGCAGTGCTCCGTCCTCTCAAAAGCAGAGGGTTTCAATCCAAATGTGGGTTAAAAACTAGCCACAGCATCCATTGTACTGAGACAATAGCACAACTGGTTTATTTTTAATTATGAAGCTTGATTTTTCAGCCACTTTAACAGATGATGGTGATGCTGTGCACAGAGTCAGGGCAGGGGAGGTCTGGGCAATGCCGAGAGTCCCCAGGAAGCCCCAGGAGCGGCTGCTGGGAAGGGACAGGGGTACAACCACGGGCACCAAGAGATACGGATGTGGGATGCCAGACATGGGTGCTAGTGATGCCCAGCCTGGCACGTGGCCACGGTGGCTATCTTACAGCTTATAGCTTTCTATAAACCACCTCTTCCCCAGGCCTCCACGCTGTGCTTACCACCACCCTCACGGCCCCGGATGGGACCACACACTGGGCTCGAGGGCTGTGAACTTGGAGGAGTGGAGGGAGATGCCGTGACACCTGTGTGGCTCCCCCAGCAGTAAATGAGTAGCCACGCTGGTGGCAGGGTTGGCAGGGCTTGATTGCTCACAGATTTGCACTGCTGTACCTGCAGTTCTCCCCAGGGTAACATGGGGTCTCCTCAGCCACCACCTCCCCATCTCCCCCAGCGGTCACACACAGCCACACAGACCCACCGCTCGCTGCTACGTACCTTGTGTCCGCAGGACACCCGAGCAAAGGGAGCCTGATGCAACGCAAGGGGAGCTGGGCACGGTGCAGGATCCTGGCGGAGGGGAGCAGAAGAGGGTTCAGCCCTTGTCCACCCAGCTGGTCCCAGCCCCGAGTCCCTGCTGTGATGCCCCCTGCTTCCCGCAGCAGCCTGGCCCTGATTGCACAGGATGGGATTTCTCCCCGGCCTGGGGCATGATGATGTCAGGAGTCCAAGTGCTGGAGGCTGGAGGGAAGCCAGGATTAATGCTCTTCATTCTCAAGCAGGAATCAGTTCAAACACTTTCTTCCTCAGGAGCCTGTGTGGATAAATCCTCTGCTTTGTTCTTCCTGGTGATGGCTGAGCTCATGGCCTTCAGGCTATGCCCTGCCCCCAAGTTGCGGGGAGAGGAGCTGGGGCTAAATGCCACTGCCATGAAGATGAGAAGGAAATGGAGAGAGATCCATCCTGCTGCGCATCCACTTCTCATTGTAGCAACCCATGGTGCTGTAGACCAGCACCATGACTGGTGAGTCTGTGCTTCTGCCTTTTTTTCTCCCCTTAAAGCTCTTCTTTTGCCACAAGTATTTACACAAGTGAAATGTACCAGCCCATTCACGGGCCAGGGTGATGGCAGAGATGCCTGAGTGACCTCAGACCTGGGGTCCTGCAGGGTAGCAGGGACACTTGACAGCTCAGCCTTCCTGATGAATGACCCAAGGCCACCGCAGAGTCCAACGCCTCCCTCTTCAGCTGGTCCATGGCCCGTGGCCACCCTGTCTAGCCAAACTCATTTCAGAGTCCTCCCACCAGACAGGGGTTCAGCTAGGGCCTCAGGGACCATGTCCACAGAGATGGACAGCAGCGGCCGCTCATGCCCAGAGCCACTGGTATCTCAGTAGGTTATGAACCGAGGAGTCTGACACACAGCATGGAAATCATTATCATTGGTGACATCCTGGCCAGTAGTTCAGTACAGTTCAAAAAGGCATGAAACACCATTGCCATTGCATTTCTCCAGGGGATGTGTTGGTCAGATGTGCATCAGGAGGGGTCAGGGTTAAAACACTTCTCCTGGGAAGGGGAAGGGTGTGAGGCAGCTCACCTCTTTCCTGGAGCACTGGGCTCCAGTTGGTTGCCTGCAGGTTCTGGCACTGCGCTGCTGCAACTCACACAGAGAGCATCACCTCTTGCCTGTCGGACATGTTTCTAGGTTTTCTCTTCAAGAAAGTGTTGGCTTAAACTCCGCAGCAGCTGCAGGAGAAGCACTGGTGGTGGGCTCTGGTCCACCTGCCAATTCCGCCCAGTCCCAGTGGCTGCCCGAGTAGATAAGCTTTACCAGTAGCAGGCAGGACACACAGGTAACGGAGAAGAGCTGTTACTGTGTGCACGTTTATAGCAGCTGGGCACCGGGGTACACTCAGAAATATGACAGACTTTTTCCCTCTGCTTTTAGATCTAAGAATAAATACAAGCAAACACATGGCTACTTTAATAATTGTGGTTTATTGTTTCCTCGAGTTTGAAAGCATACAAAACCTGGAAAATATCCCTAAATTGAAATAACTGTAATACAAAACCAGAAAAATGAGGGCCTGATTCTACAAACTGTCACTCATGTGAGTAACCCTAAGTCCTAATGTTTTCATTGACTTCAGGACACTAAATTCTGCCTAAAACTGTGCTAAGCCCGTGGTGCAGGGACCAAAACTATAACCCTTTGAGTTCCAGATAATATTTTACGTACGTGTATATGGACATATGATACATACACACATACATGTTCCTTTGAGCTCTAGACAATATTTTATGTACATATATGTATGTATGTAGACAATATGTATATATCCAATATATATGTAGACAAAACATACATATATTCATATACTATATATATGTACACGTGTGTATGTGTGTGCACACAATATATACATGTAAGTGCTTCTGCTCTACAATTCACCATAAACATGACTTGGACAGACAAGGACTAAAACTTATGAAATGCCGGGAGTCTAAGAACGGAAAGCTGAAGCCACGCGTTACTTCTTCACCTGGTGATGATCACTCCTCCTTTGCCTGTAGCTGCCTGCAATAGTCCCGGGGTGGCGACTGAAGTAAATTGGATGCAGCTCCACCAAATTCAACGAATACACAGGTGTACATGAAGGTGGATGCTCCTCTGACCCCACCTGTAGGGACAGTGCCTTTAAGTGCACCATCTCTGCAGGGCAGTGGGGTGCGTGGGAGAGCCGCAGCCCCAGCCGCTGCCAACCCTTGCAGGTGGGTATCTGGGGGTCCCCCCAGGACCTTTATCGCTGGGCCTGAGGCTGGGGACTGGGGTGGCTCTGGGCAGGGCTGCAGGTAATCAGGGGACCGGGTGACATCCCGCTCTCCCTGTGAGAGCTGCGGGTCCCCGGCTGGTCACCCGCGTCTCACACCAGCGCCACGCCGTCCGTAACGCAGCTGCACTTCTCAACGACCATGTTGGGAAACTCGGCGGCTTCGATCTCGGTGCGGTTGCCCCTCTTGACAAGGTAGATCATGGGGAGCGGGGAGCTCTCCGCCACGGCGCAGGTGCGGTCCCCATAGCCAAAGCGCCGCAGCGGGCTGGGGGGCTGCAGGCATCCCCCCGAGCACCGGTAAGCCTGGTACCCTGCCGGCTCGATGATCCAGTACTGAGTCCAGGCAAGCTCGCGGAAGTTGACATAGTGCTTCTGCCGGCAGCAGGTGGACTTCCCCATCACCGCCTCCTCCTTGCAGTCCCCCGGGCCCCTGCGCACCAAGGGAGAAACAAGAACTGATGCCGTAACTGGAAACCGGGAAGGTGGGGAAAATAATCTCTGCTGTTAATAGCACAGATGGGTCCTCAGACATGAAAGTGGGAGCATGCTTGGGTTTCCTTTGGAACACTCAGGCAACAAATATGGGAAGCGGAGAAGAGGGATTCAGCAGCAACTTTCCAGCTCCTCTATTCACAGCGGTTTGCTTGTGAGGGCAAGAGCTGCACGCCCAGGCTTGGCACACACAGTGCAGTAATTCAGGGGCAAAGTTACACCAGAGACAGCACAGATTTAGGTTTCATACGTACCCATAGTCTTCCAAGTTGAGGGTGTAAAGCACCAGCTCAGGTTTGCCTAGGGCTTTATCCTTGGGGTCCTGAGAGGTGAACCGCACGGCTTTGGCCATTTCTGAGGCATGGCTGCCAACCCTTTCTCCTTCAATCCAGACTTCCAGGAACATTGGCTCCCGCCTCTTGTTCCGCAGCCAGTGATGCACGGCCTGCGTCACGTCGAAGTTCTTCCAGCCCGACTCACGTATGGGAACCAGCCTGCATGACAGGGGCTCGGCATTAGAGAAAAGCCCATCAGATAAAGCCAGGGCTCACGGTGCTGTTATTGCAGCAGAATAATTTGCTTCCCATAGATGGTCACGTGCCTTGATTACACGATAATTTCTGCTGAGCGCTCTGGGCAAGTACCCATGGCAATTAACTCGCATCTCAAAAAGAAGCATGCAGATCTAGCAGACACTGAAGGCCTAAATAAAACCCTTTGTGCATGCTCACATCAAGGTATTAACTCATGCTCATGCAGAAATACGGTGGTGTGGGATTATATGCAGCCTCAGTATTAGTGATGATGGCCTAGTAAACACCACTACTCCCACCTGCTCCTGTCCTAGCTGTATTAAGGCCATCAGTTTCTACCCACCCAGAAAATTGGTTTGATGTCTAATTCTGCCTTCAAGGGTTGTAAAACTTCCACAGAGCTCAAGGCTACAGAATCAGATGCTTTTTTGCATAATTTACTTATTTAAACCAGCTAATGAAATGGCCAATGGAAAGAATACCAGCAGCCAGCAACCTATGTGAGCTAGAGAGTGAGAGAAGTGAACCAGGTGGAGGTTTTTAGAAGGGAAGACCTAGCAGTACACCGTCATTGGACATGGAAATAGATTATTTCAATGAATCATCACACATCGCTGTCTTAACCTAATAGCTGCTCTTACAAACTTATTCTGGGTTTAGAAGCTATAGAGCCTGATTCTACAGATGTAACGCCATCAGACTGACCGGAGGCACAAACACATGACACCCAAACCTGGCCCAGAGGACCCATAACCTGTAACCAGAGTCCTGCCTTCAGGAGAGGTCCTTTTCTTACCGTGAGTCTATCAGGGAGGTCCTGTTGGTACCATCGTGCTGCCGTTGCACCCAGTACACGCTGACTCTGGCATTGGAGACGGGCCTGTGAGACTGCCTGGCAGGCAGGTTTGCTCTGTCCAGAGGCTTTTTGAAGAGTTTCAGTTCAGCCATTGTCACTTCACTGTTTTTAGGTATTCTGCCCTCCATGTCAAAGATCAGGTTCTGGCGCGTGGTGGTGTCAGAGTGGAGGACTTCTCCTGCCATACCTGTGCACGTTGGGAACAAAAAAGGCAGCCTGTCATTGCCATCCTGGTGAGCAAAGCCCCCACACTTCGTCCACAATTATCATCACAACACACTCCTTCCACACTCCTACATGGTGCCCTTGTGGCAGACACTGCCACTAAACACACCTTTTCTAATGCATACTTGAATCAATGTCTTGCAAATGCCCTGATTATTCTTCTATGTCTGAGTCTCTGCAACCGGGAGGCAACGGAGAGGTATCTCCTATATGTTGCCCCCAAATTGAGCAAACACAGAAAGGTGCCCATCTCTCTGTGCCAGCGCTGGGCACCAAAGCAGGAAACTGCACCACTTGCCTTGAAAAAGCGCTTTCATTTGCTGCCCAAGGTGTTACCTCTTTTGAAAATGAAACAAGCTCTAAGTGTCCTTGCAGAGACACCATTGTGTCTGTACAGCTAATTTCCTACTTGATATTTTTCCAAGACAAAAAAAAGAAAAAAGACACCGGAGAGTGAAACACCCTCAAAGAGGTGCCATTGCTCTTAAGAGGACTTTCTGGAGTTTTGACTGAAACACTGCAATGTCTACACTTTCTACTGACATTTATTTTTCACATCATTTTTCCACCTGCCCAAAATGTTTCCTGGGTACCAAGGCTTTTCTCCTGTATCAAGCTCCAGCAGCAGCCTGCCCTTTGCAAGGACTGCGGGACCCCCTCTCCACATACAAGGAGTTACTAGTGCATGTAAATCTACAAGATGCTGTTACATGCACCTCTTCTACCCGTCTCAGGTTTGGAGGCAGACCCAAACCTCACTCCCCCCGTGGGTTTGCCTCTGCCGGTCCTGCGTCCGGCAGGGCGAGCGTGGGCAGCTTCCCCTGGCAGCGGCACGGTGCTTTGCGAGCTCCCGACAGCGACGGCAGAAACGTTACCTGCAGTGCCAGGGATCCCCCTGAGGATGCCGGCCAGGCTTGGCAAAGCTCGGCGCTTCACCCTGTTGCGTTTCAGCATGGAGATGTATTTGTTTTTTATGTGGTCTGGGATAACCAGATCCACCAAGTCTCTCTTATGAAGTTTAGGGACCTCAGAGAGCCCCAGCTGCTTCAGCAACACCTCCTTGAACCCTTCCTGGGTAAATGCTCGGACCGTGACGACCAGGCAGAGCAGGCAGAGCACCTGAGCGAACTTTGCGTCCATCCTCCTCCGTTGGGGAAGCCGCCGCCTGCCCGGCAGAGATGAAGGGGGGATCTCCCTGGGGCTGCTCTTGGCAGCGATGTGGTGGCAGGCTGCCTGAGCGGGACGCAGGTCCCCTGCACCAGGGTTTTATAGCCAGCCTTGTCCCACTGGCACAACAAATTCCACAAGTGGGGACGAAGCAGAGGACTTAAAAGGATCACTCCCCCGTCGGTAGACACATGCCAGTTTAACACCTTCATCTACTGCAAAGTTAATACAAGAAGGTTTAGGGGAGATTCCTCCATGGGGAAGAAGTTTCCATCCTTTTTTAATTCCCTGTAAACTTTTGCCCCGAAAACTTCTGAGTGATCAGTGTCTCATGTTCACCCTGGGTCAGGGAGGAAACACATCCGCAGAGTACATTGCTTTATGTAGTGCACCATACAATTCTTAAAGGAAGCGTCAATCTTTACCGCAGGGGACTTGCTACCTAAAATAGCCAATATTAATCAGGGGAATAATGCTTTAGCTGTAAGTCCATCTTTATGGCAGGCATTAAAAAATCATTTAAAATCTTTTTTTGGGGGGTAGGCACCGCTTTGATCTCTGAATATTTGTATCAAGCGTATGAATTAGGGCAGTGAATCACAGCAGTTGAATGGTTTATGGCCTTTTACGCTGCTTCTGAATCACAGAAGGTGAAAGATGTATAGGCCTGGCATTTTAGAAAAATGTCCCATCACTCTTTATGGATTCCTGTGGGTTTAATAATACTTGTGCTTAAAAGAAGGCGGCTTTATATAAAGGCAGATCACCTTTCGTGAACACGAGAAACTACTCTGCTTTTCCACAACATGGATGGAGAATATTGGTATTTTGAACGCTCTCAACAGCCACAACAGAGAGCTGTCTCTGGAGAGCAAAGCCAACCTAGAGGCTGAGGCGGGGGGGGGGGGGCTGCTTGTTTGCCCCGAAGTCAACCTTTAAACTTGAAGCTCACGTCCTTTGCTTCCCTGGCCCTTGCTGGCATAAGATGCAGAAGTCTATTTCTGAAAACAATCCCAGGAGAAGCGAATTGAAAAAAATAAAATGTGGTTGATAAAAGTGTGCAGGAGCATGGCACTTGGGGCAGATTCTCACCCTCTCCAGCAGTAACAAGTACAGGAGGGCCTGAGCATACATAAAAACGTCTACAGCATCAAAAGATCTTTGGATTTCACGTGTGTCTGTGAAGGAGTCAAAATTGGTCTGGTTTCATCCAATGTCCAGGCTGAACGGTGTGCCCTGAGAAAAGTGTGGCTGGAGGATCCGATGAAATGAACCTGCACAAAAGCACCCTGTTGTGGGTCATCCCTCATTAAAACCAGAGTCAGCCAAGGCAGCCTGTTTCATACTCAGAGGAAAGCAACAAAACTGTCTGAAAGAGTCTAACTACACCCTCCTGTTATTGCTCATTTTGTCTTTATTGCCTTTTAAGAAACTTGTTTCCTTAAACATGATAAAGTCTCCATTAGAAGTTAAACAGGCACCTTATTTAGTTGAACTAAGTTTTAAGGCTAAAATGGAAACACGGACTGTTAACTAACAGTTTGTGTGTGGCCCAGAGCAGTACATTCTTTAATCTTTCTTCTTGCGTAGCATCTTTCTCTGAACAAATCAATATTTTCTGTTATATTCGTTCCCAAGACACAAATAGCAGTGAAAAATATCCACTTCATTTGACCGCCTCAACTTCAACTCATGTCAAAAACTCCTGCTCTTGCAAATAAGAGGAGGGAACAGTTTTTTTTTCTGAAATCTCTGTGATTCTCTCGGCACCTTAGGAAGGCTCTGTACGCCTGGCTGATCCCGCCAGGCTGCCGCCCCGGCTAAATGTCACATTGCTGATGCTCATGGGATGGGACAAATGCAGTCACACAGTAAATGGCTTCAGAGGCTTCGGTCGCAAACTGCACCTAAGCCACGTTCAGGTGGCTGACAAAGTTTCCTTCAGATACGCTCTGTAAGTGCTGGCTAACGCAGTTCCAGCAGTGAATTTGTTACGCTTATACAGTGAGAGTCACCTGGATAAAACTGCAGTTCAGGCATTTGAATCAAACGGTCTCTCTTTGAACACACCAGCAGACCTGATCCTGTAAACCTTTATCCATCCAATTTGTCTTCACTCTGGAGAGCGGTCCTACTACGTAGTGAGGGCTTTTCAGAAAAACATGATTCTATGAAATGAAAATGCCCAATTGCTCCAGCAGCACCCAACTTCCCTGGAGATCTGGGTGTGACTTCTCCCGTGGCTGATGTCTTATCTACCGGGACCCTTCACTGTCCAATGTGTATTGGAAGATGATTTATGGGCTTCACAAGTAAAATAAAATTATTGACCAAACAGAGTTGAAGCTCAGCTAAGAAGAAAACAGAGGATGTGGATTGTAGGCTTTTCACAGGAGAGTGATTATCTGGTCCAATTGGAGGATTTGCCATTCCCCCTTTGTCATGCAAACAAGAAAAAGTCAGGAATTTTATAATAGCTCTTTTTGTGTAATGTGTATTAGAACCTGCATGGCACATTCAAAATGTCAAACAAAGTATTTAAAGAGGCTGAAAGGGATGAACTATGAGCAACTTGCAGTTTTAATAAAGGCCAGCACTTTGTGAAGAGAGAATGTCTATACTTAAGCTTTTAATTTAAAACAATCTAGCAAACAGTTCTCTAAGGCATTTGCTGGGCATATCTATGCAATGATTTTTGGTAAATAAATCCAATGGGTTAAAAGAGAAAGTGTGAAAGACTTAGCCTAATTATGCAGCTATTACCCTGGGAAACAAGAATGTTTCAAATGCATTTGCAGTGTGTCAGTAAGGATCCAAATATTTAATTTTTCAAGATTTGACTTTGCATGGACATACTTATTTCATATTACCATTGGGCCTATATTAAACAGCCTTTGCTTGAGTGATTTTTGTGTGCTCCAAGCAATGCCCTGCTTTGTGCAACAGGCTTATTGTATAGAGATGGGAGTACATCTATGTTGATTTTGGTCTGGTTTTCCCCTAAGTCACAGTCTTTTGAATCCAGGAATATGCAAATAAAAATAATCATGGTTAAGTTGCAGGGATAAACTTGGCAAGTTAAAGACGAGTTCAAGTACAGCTGCTGTTCCTTACTCCTCTTCAGTCTTAAGCACACTGAGTTTGCACAGTGAACAAAAAACCGCAAAACAGGCTGGTCATGTGAAGTGCTGGGTTAGAGGTTTCAAAAGTGGAAGTAAAGTGCAGGATGCGCATGAAGGCATGTCCTCCTCGCGCTGCCTCACCCACTCACCCCCACAGCCACCAGCCGGTGCTTCAAACTTAATATTCCCACCAGCATTTTAAACCTAAGCTACACATTTAACTGGGATTTCGCATCATCTTTGGCTTCCTTCTTAACTGGCACAGTTTGTTGTGCTGGTGGTGGGACCCCTGTTCCTCTGCAGGGACTGGCCCTGTGTCAAACAAGTCCAGACAGCGAGTGTGGAGCCCACTGAGCCCACCCCAGCAAGCCACCCCACTGCCAGCAGGCAGCAGCTGGATTTCACTCAGTCTGGGTTTAGGTATAATTTCTAAACAGTGATGGAGGCAAAAAGCATTTCCATTTCCCATCTCTCGAGCCGTGCAGCACCTTCAGGGGAGGAGGAGAGCGAGGTGTCACCAAGAGCAGGAGGCAGCATTCGCTGGGCTCATGGCTTAGCCCGCCCTTGGTGCAAGCACGGCGGGGGTACACCACAGCACAAGGCAACACTCGTCCCCCCACCGGAGAGGGAGCCCTGTACGGTGACGTTGCCTTTACACAAGCAGAAAAAGGCAATGTATGTCTCCTTCCGTCCACCCTGCGTAGCTCCAGGGATGATGCAAAAAGACTGGTGGTAATTCCTCAATAAGACTCTGCTATTCCACAGGGGCAAGACCTCTGAGAAAACTGAGAAATTCCTCCGGCACAAAGCGCAAGTGAGCAGGCCACAGGGTTATTATCACATTTGTTTGCCACTTTAGCTCCCAACACCACCAGCCACCAGCCTGGTCTAGAAATGCTCTGATATGAATCACAGAATCACAGAATCATAGAATGGTTTAGGCTGGAAGGGACCTTAAAGATCACCTAGTTCCAACCCCCCTGCCATGGGCAGGGACACCTCCCACTAGACCTGGTTCCTCAAAGGAAGGCCTCATCCAGCCTGGCCTTGAATGTAGTATACTTGTTCCTTGAAAATGGCATATGCCTGCTGAAAGATGCTGTGAAACTACCTTGCCAGGACGGTGGCTTTCCATCCTCCTGTACCTCTAGAGACAGTGCTCTTTCATGGGGGCATGCACAGCTTGCTCACTGCACAGAGCCGGAATAACAGCACCCAGGACAGTCAGTGACCCGCTACGCCAACGGAATAGTCACAAGTTTATGGGGCTGGATGGGATCTGGCCAGCAGGACTAGGAAAGTGCTGAGGGAGCTAACGGAGGAGCTTGCCAAGCCACTCTCCATCATTTATCACCGGTCCTGGTCAACAGGGGAGGTCCCAGACAACTGGAGGCTTGCCGATGTGACGCCCATCTACAAGAAGGGCTGGAAGGAGGATCCAGGCAACTACAGACCTGTCAGCCTGACCTCTGTGCCGGGAAAGATTATGGAACAGTTCATCCTGAGTGCACTCACACAGCAAGTGAAAGACAACCAGAGGATCAGGCCCAGACAACATGGGTTCATGAAAGGCAGGCCCTGCTTGACCAACCTGATCTCCTTTTATGACCAGGTGACCCACCGGGTGGATAAAGGAAAGGCTAAGGATATTGTCTATTTGGACTTCAGTGAGGCCTTTGACACAGTCTCCCACAGCATTCTGCTAGAGAAGCTGGCAGCCCATGGCAGAGACAGGTGGGCTCTTTGCTGGGTTAAAAACTGGCTGCATGGCTGGGCCCAGAAAGTTGTGGCAATGGCATTAAATCCAGTTGGCGTCAGGTCTCAAGTGGCGTTCCTCAGGGCTCAGTTTTGGGACCAGTCTTGTTTAATATTTTTATTGATAATCTGGACGAGGGGATCAAGTGCATCCTCAGTAAGTTTGCAGATGACACCAAATTAAGCGGCAGTGTTGATCTGCTTGAGGGTAGGAAAGTTCTGCAGAGAGATCTGGACAGGCTGGATCGATGGGTGGAAGCCAATGGTATCAGGTTGAACAAGTCCAAGTGATGGGTCCTGCACTTTGGTCACAACAACCCTATGCAGCGCTACACGCTTGGGGAAGAGTGGCTGGAAAGGTGCCTGGGAGAACAGGACCTGGGGGTGTTGGTCGACAGCCGGATGAATAGGAGCCAGCAGTGTGCCTCGGTGGCCAAGAAGGCCAATGGCATCTTGGCCTGTATCAAGAATAGTGTGGCCAGCAGGAGCAGGGAAGTGATTGTGCCCCTGTACTCAGCACTGGTGAGGCCCCATCTCGAATACTGTGTTCAGTTTTGGGCACCACAATATAGGAGGGACAACGAGGTGCTGGAGCATGTCCAGAGAAGGGCAATGAAGCTGGTGAGAGGTCTGGAGAACAAGTCTTATGAGAAGTGGCTGAGGGAGTTGGGATTGTTTACCCTGGAGAAAAGGAGACAAAGAGGAGACCTTATCACTCTGTACAACTACCTGAAAGGAGGTTGTAGTGAGGTGGGGGTTAATCTTTTCTCCCAAGTAACAAGTGATAGGACGAGATGAAATGGCCTCAAGTTGCACCAGGGCAGGTTTAGAGTGGATATTAGGAAAAATTTCTTCACCGAAAGGTTATCAAGCATTGGAACAGGCTGCCCAGGGAAGTGGTGGAATCACCATCCCTGGAGGTATTTAAAAGACGGGTAGATATGGTGATGAGGGACATGGTTTAGTGGTGGTTTTGGCAGTGTTAGGTTGATGGTTGGACGCAATGATCTTAAAGGTCTCTTCCAACCTAGGTGATTCTGTGATTCTGTGGGGCTGGTAAAGTGCACTGGAGTTTGCATGTGTGGTCACCAGCGCCTCAGCCTGCTCTGCAAGGATCTGCCATGGAAAAGTTCCATAAGATACGGCCTGGTAACACAAGACATCCAGCTTTAATTTGTGTCCTGGGGCCAGACTGAAAACTGAAGAGCCATTTAACGTAGAGTGTTGATCTGCACTAAATCCCTTCCAACCTTTCTGATTTGTTCCAAAAATTTCCTTGTGTTATTTTTTGTGCCAAAAGGCTTTGTGTTCAATCAGGTACTGCCCGACTTACCTGACCTTACATATGCACTTCCGTGCATCCCCCTACAGCGGGCATAAAATCATAGAATGGACTTTATGTCCGTATTGTGAACTGTGGCTAATATGACTCTGGTAAATACAACTTTGTGTTCCACGTCTGAGCTGAACCATGTTTATTCTGACCTGATAGTGCACAGATCTCACACCAAAGACTGCAGTCACAGCCTTGATCCCTAACCTTTACTCTGCCTGCCAGCTAAGGAGCTGGTTTTAGTAGCCAGTTTTGTGGTGCAAACAATCATCTGCTTGAGCTACACAGAAATTAACCAATTCATTTAATCTAGGCAAGGACGTGAGCCTGCTTTTCCTCATCGCCAGTCTAGGCCAGACCAAACTGGTCATCTCCAGTGGAAATATCTTATAGACCACATCTCCTGTTGGGCTCCTCTCACAAATGCTGGTGGCCAAGCCCCAGGCAGCAACAGGGACAATGTTCCCTTACGCGCTTCTCCCACAGCATACCCAGTGGAGTAAAAACCCCATTTTATTTGAGAGAGAGATTGCAAACCTGGTCTGATCATGAGCTCAGTTCATGTAACTTCCGGTGCTGCGTACCTCAGGCTGCATCGACTCAAGCACGTCTTCCATGGGCAGGCTTCTGCTTTTACCTGCGGGCTTGTTTTGGTCAAATGGCCCAGACAAAAGGCCGCCTGTTTGAAGAGGAATGGATAAAATGTCCGAAGTCCCACCATGTCCTTGGTCAGCTGATGTCAGCTGGCTTGCTCGCAGGGTTTGTGCTGGCAGTGTTTGCAAAGTGGCAGTGTTCTGGCAGAAAATGAGATATCCAACATCTCCCCGTCCCCTCCCCTCCCCCCCCCCGAAAAGCACACACAACTGTTTAAATACAGCTTTTTCTGTCCCTTCGGCAGTCTCCTCCCCACCGCCCTAGTCTGTGACTTGTTTGTAAATGGGGAAGCACGATTTGTTACCACCCTGATGGCGACAGAAAAGGCTGCTGGCAAGAACGCTGACATTTAGCAAATGTTGTTGAATCAGATAAATAAGCATATGGCCCTAAATTGCTTGCTTTACACCACAGTCCACTTTATTGAGGAATGGCCCCATTACTGAGAAATAACCGTATTTTGTAGGGGTACCACTTAATTTTCTAATAAGTGTCCATTTATCAGCCTAGTTAAAATGCTGCTTTTTTTTCTTTCTCCTCTCTCTGCAGCTGCGTGTTTATGCTGCAAAAGTTTATCAGCTTTTTTTTTTTTTTTAAGGGTATGTTTTTCCTGCCTTAGTGATGCACTGAGAGCCCACCCCCGGGCCCAGGCAGGGCTGGTGATGCTCCGAGAGGCTGCACGGGCTCTCCCTGCCCTTGGTGGGGCAGCTGCTGAGCTGAGCGTTAACACACATGCTCCAGCCAATGTCACCGTGATGGGTGTGCGAGGGAGTCACTGACGCGGTCACGCTGGAGGAAAATGCGGCAGCTGAAGGTTTTAATGCACCCAGTGCTACCCAGAGAGCTGGGCTTGATATTGACATGGCTTTCAGGCTGGACGGCTCTGAGGACTTCTCAAAGTTTGGTGCGCGTCCTGTACCCCTGACAGATTCTGTGCCAAGTTTGTGTAGCAAGTGGCCGCCCAATAATTCATAAATGCCCCCATTTTCCTGTCAGGCTAATACACTTGGAATACTATTCATATTGCATCAGTGGCTGTGAGTAGCCTGGCTCAATTATGGGTAGTACTTCCTCCAGTTAATTTTAACTCTTAACAACTTTTACTTCACTGAACAGATTTTCCTTTTTTGCTGAGAAAAAGAGAAAACGAATCACTATTTCCCCGTCTCAGATAGATAAAGAAAACCACTCTATTCTAGCAGCTGTAGTTTATTTCTACTACCGGGAGAAGCTGCAAAGGCAGAAAGATTATGAACTACATGTTAATGAAAGTTGAATAATTTGCATTACTAACTTTGCTAGAAGATGCTTTTTTTCTGCAGGCCAAAAATAAAGATGAAAGGCCAAGATGAGTGAGATCTAAAAGGAACCTTTTCTGCTAAGCATTGTGAGCTGCCGTGCAAAATAGTAATTTGTTAGTTTAGTGCAAAAAAGAAAAAGGGCTGTTCCTTGCATGGGAGATTACAAAAAAACAGTGCAAGATTATAGAAGATAAAATTAGGTCATAACATGCACAGAGATGACAAGATAGAATTGATAAATACTTTAGACTTCTCTAATTTGGTACATCTGATAGAGTGTGGAGTAACTGCCCAAAGGCTTACAGTAGACCTCACTGAGATATTTAAAATTAATTTGGGCAGTGCCTTAGAAAATTATATTGATTGGAAAAAAGACACCTGCGACAGCAGGAAAATGAGCTAAACTGTTTATATAGTTGTTTTCCATCTGTAACATCTGCTGCCGAAGTGACTTTGGGGCTATGGCATGTCAGAAGGTTTTACACCGTGGAACCTAGATGTATTCAGTTTCAAAATAATTAATTGCACACGGCTATTTTCCTTGATGTTAACAGCGCACTAGTGCCGTGATCAAAAGGATGATGAAGTGGAATTCTGAACGGGTCCAGCAACAACACCAGACCTGCCTGCCTGGGCTCTGGATGAGCTGGGCTGATACTGGGGGCGGATGTCTGAGAGGCTTCCCGAGGGAGCAGGAGATTCAAGAGGTACACACCAATCTTCCTGGAAATGACAGTCTGGATCAGATCCCTCATCCCAGTGCTTAATGATCATTCTTTTTAAAGAGAAAGAGCCAGGCTTAACCCGGCTGTAAACATTGCATCGAACTTTGCAGGCATCTTTACTGTGTCTTCAGAGTTCTGCTCTCCCTTCTGAGAATGGTCTTAAAGGGCTGTAGAGTATTTCAAATGCATTTTTAAAGATTTTAAATCTGTAAACAAAATTTCAAATCATTAACATTAACTCATTTCTTAAAACCTAGTAGGCTGTTTACTATTTATGCTGGTTTATTATTTATCCTGTTCTTTCCATTCCCCCTCTGCCTAGATTGGGTACCTTGTTAAACCTTTGAAAACTGTGTAAGAACAAACATCAAAATGGGCCCCTAATTCTCTTTTGCCTTCAACCAATGCTGCAATGTTCAGAAAGGAGGGTGTGTGGATAGACTGCTTCTACTCAAGCAGTTACTACAAAGCTGTTTTCACTTAAATATTTATATTATCGTTGTACTGCTTTTGTAACTTTTTTGGTATGTTATTACTTTTTAATGAAAAATACTTCAGTAGGAAAGACCTGGAGAAAACACAGTTCCTTGTGTATTTGACTCCAAACCAGAACACAAAGGGCTATTTTACTTCATGGCACAGGTTAAGTTATGTAATTTCCTGCCATGTACCCATATCTATGTAAACAAAGGGTATAAAATCTTAGATTTAACATGGCCCTTGTAAAAAGTAAAATAAAGCTGTGTGACCTGACTAGTTTTAATCCTTTTAGCATTCATACTACAGGACCCTGGGAGATGCATCATGGTCATTTGATTTTAAAAGGGAATCAAGCCACACTTGGCCAGGTCACTTGAAGCGTGAAACACAAACTCCAGTTGTTTGGTGGTGGGTTTTTTTTTTTTTCTTACCTAGCCATTTGCTTATTCACAAGCAATAATCCAGCAATGGCCAACATTTTCACACAGCAACCAAATGCATTTCTGAACCTTAATTTTGCATTCAACATGAGATTCTGCAGGAAATGCCATGCATTTGAAGCTGGTATCTGTCAGCTTTACAGGTTGAATAAGTATAGTAAAGACATGGTGACTAAAATTTGCTTTGTTTATGTAGCATGGCTGTTAGCTTCAGCAGTTGCCAGTACAGAATCCACAATCTTTTGACAAATCGGACACATGGAGATTTTCAAAGGCACAAAAAAGAATCCAGAGTCCATTTTTCACTGGTTTGAGCAAAATTTGGGTGCCTAGTCCCTCTTCTCTGCTTTGATTCTAAAACAGAGCAAGGAATATTTTACCTCTGTGACAGCAAAACTAGAAATAAATTACTACAATCAGAGCAGAGACATAGATGACCTGGGAGTTAATTTGAGATACTTACTCAGTTTGACCAGATCTATTAGAACAGCCCAAAGGCAGACTACAGGAAAATGGTGTTTTCAATGAAGTTCAGGTTCTGTAAATCCAATGGAAGGAACTGGAAAATTGCGATGTGGAGCAGACTTGGAAGACTGGCTCTCGAAACTCTTTGGAGGCTGTACTGCTTGATTTGTTCTGAGTCCCCTGTGATAGGAAAGCTTACCTCTGGACTTCGCTATGTCCCCAGGCTAGTAAACTCTTAAACACACGCTATTCTAAATAAGAAAAAGCTCAGATTCATGATGGAACATGAAAATATACTATTGCCTGGGCTTGCCTTGAAACTGATCCAGAAACTGCAGCAATTACAGAACACACTTGTCTTGTTTTCTAAGGAAAGTGGATGGCAACTGGTTTCTTAACATCATTTCATGTCTGTAATAATTTGAATAATAAGTTTGAGGTCTTATATTGACATATGAAACCCTTCTAATCTTCACTGGAACTACAGTGCAAAGGAACTACAACCAACCTGGCTCGCCAATCCCTACAGTAGTTGGCAATTTGGGGCCTTAAACTTTAGGTCTGCTCATCTCGGGCTCCCCGTGCAGCAGTGCCAGCTCACACCTACTCTCAGCTGTGCTGTACAGTCCCAGGAACTGATCCAGGCAGGATGTAAAAGAAAAGGTGCACCGTGTTGTGAAGGCAGGAGTAGTTTGCCTAGCTGCTCCCATGCAACATGGACCCTCTCTTCTGCCCTGGGTCTGTCTCACTCCAGAAACCCAAACAAAGTGGCTGTGCCACTTCAGAGAACCTGCTTTTAACTCCTCCCAAATTAATTCTGATGCCTCGCTTCATTATTGTCTGGTATATAATCTGAATATATAAACATCTGCTTTACTGAAACTGTACTGAATATCAATAGGAAGGGAGAGCTGAAAAGATTTGGGCTCTCTTCCCAGTTCTGTCCCTGAGTCAGGATAATGACCTTGAACAAATTGCCTTGGCCAAAATTTTCAAGTCCATATTTGGGCACCAAAATAAATAACCTGATTTTCAAAGGCACCAGCCAACCACCACTTCTGTCAACAAACCGCTAATCACCGATAGACTGTAACAATTACTGTACATGAAGTATCTTAGTAAAACAAGAGATATCCCTCTTGCCATCTGTTACTGCTCCCATACAGGGAAGAAAGTTCTCCACTGACCCACAGACCACCCCTGTGTTTAAGCTCAACTTGCAGTGACTACACGACTTCCCCTTTTTACACAGATCTGGCCACACTCTTACTCCTGAGGCAATGTCAAACATGCTGTGTACAGCTGGAAGAGGTGCAAGGGAATACCTTTATGCCCTTGTGCAGACGTTTGAAAGGAGAAAGATGGAACGGAAAAAAAAAAAGTGATCCAGAAAAAACAAAAAATCATGACAAAAAAGGAGCTATAAGAAGGGATGAATGGGAGCAGGAAATAACCACCATGGAAAGAGGAATGAAAGCAGACAGGGAGGGATGAGAATGGGGAAGTCAGAAGGCATGGTGATAGGTAAAATGTCCAACAGGTGATCACACGTTAAGGAACGGCCAGCATTTAGGCAACTCTTCTGGTTCCCTAAAGCGGAGGTGCCGGGAAGTTCCCGGCGAGGGCCCAGGTGCCTGCAGGGTGCCTCCAGCAGCACTCACGCGCTTGGGACTGGTTGGATGCTGTGGCACCCCACCATTCCAGTCTCGCTGCAGTAACGCCAGGCCTGGGACGCAGGATCTTCCTCGCTGGGAAAAGCCACGCTGCCCTTGCTCGTGCCTGTTTGCTGTTGCGACAGCTCTTCACGGCTTCCTGCTTAAGCCACTTGGCATCCTGTCACCAATTCACCCCGCACACTTGCGCCGGAGGAACCCGGCACCTGACCCCCTGCTTGGGCTCACCAGGACCGTCCATGTACCGCCCACTGTGCCGCGTACCCGCAGAGCAGCCCTGGCACTGCTGCAGCCGGAAAAGTAACAGGGACCTTCGCGGTTCTCCGCAAAGCCGAAATCCGAATTTAACAGATCTGGCCTGTTTCTAAAGGCTGACGCACACACACATCTGCAGAGATAATTATCGGTGCCAGCTTGCTAGGCAGAACAGAGATGCTAATAACACATAACTCTTAAATCCACCGCTTCCAGTTTGCTTTGAGTTAACCTGAGATTAAAATAAAATCAAAGCCCTTTGAAATCCTCACAGTCTGTACTCTGAATTTTTTTTCATCCGTAAACCCAGCAGTGGGAAGGGGGAATTCTCACCCAAGGGAAAAACAAAGATTACTCATTTTAAAAGTCCTTTAAAAATTATTTAATCCAGATTTCTATTCAAATATATTCTTATTTTTTTAAAACACACTTATTTAAATTATAACCACCTATATTAAGGCTTAAGGTTTTGACACATTAAAAATATTGTAAATTACATTTATAAATGTACAAGCAGTATGTTTGATGCTGACATTTTAAGGGAAGTCAAGCCGGTGGACCAGGAGTTCTTAAGTCTAAAAGCTGGGGATCTCACTGGTCTCTTTGCAGATGGAGAGTGGATAAAGCAGACCAACTGGTTTAACGACTAGTTTGCTCAAAGTTGTCAAACTGAGTAGTATTTGGGGGGGAAAAAAAAAAAAAGGAAAAACTAGTTTTCCGCTTCTGATCTATGCAGATCAAAAACTGGATTTGAGAGGTTGGTTAACAAAAATTTACTTTCAATCCAAAATTCCAGCAAACTCTGCTGATTTGACCCTCCAGTGGTTTAGACTGCAAGATCTCCTGGAGTGTTTTGCGGCTCCTGCACAGCCACCCAGCTTTCTGCTCCAGAGAAAGCAGAACCTAGGGCAAGGATGTAACGTCTGTCCAGGTCTCACCCCAGTGCTGTTGCAGCAGGAGTTATCATGTGTGGTCAGGACAGCTATGGAGCACAGAGGGTCTTGAGGACACTAGAGTTCTTTGCTAAAACCAACCTATCTTGTACCCAAGAAGAAGAAAACATTACCAGCTGTAAGTGGCTTGGTATTTTACACTGGTGACAAATACACCTGCTCCCTGATTCACCCACAATGTGTCAGGTGGCCAGGTGCTGTCCTCTTCTGTGGGAGAGACCAGATTGTGACAGATGGTTTCTCCATCTCCCTCTGTCTCTGGGAGCTGCCTTAATTATAGTTAGCACTACGCCACCTATGCATTAACTCCCTTCAGCTTCTATACACACAGGGTTAACGCATGGATAGACATTAAGATAATATGTATATCCAGAAAACAATGAAGTCATCCATGTTTCAGGTCACCTTGTCCTAGTTTTGTACCAAAGTGTGTCACATCAACAGCGGCTGCATTTCGACAAGGTAATAATAAACCTAAAAATCCCATATATATCAGCGAAAGACTCTCCACAGCTGCAACTCTCTGTCGGCAAAACAAAAGTTTAAAATCTCACGCTGCATAGAGGTGAGTGACGAGGGAAGGTGATGCAGTGCCCCCTGGTAAGGTCTGTCTCAGCCCAGGGGGACCTAGGGCAAGGTTCGGCCGTGGCTGCAGCTGGGTTTGGCAATTTTTGTAGCTGGGATATGGGTAGAGAAGCCCAAGAGCACTCACGGGGATGCCTCTGTAATCATAACCAGGATGAACAAAACCAATGAGCTCAGTGAACAAAGCAGGGACAATACTTTCACCACTTCATAAATCAAGTTTAAATGCAAAATATGCATATAAAATATTACTTTTTTTCTCCTGCACATTTCCCCTGTACTTTTCAGAGTTGCTATTTTAGATTGCAGATACTTGTGCATTTTAACAAAATTCCAGTTTTCATCCAAATATATCTTGACAAAGATCATGAGAAAAATTAGTCATGCTCCAGCATCCATACCAACGCCCCATTCACCACTTCCTATCTGACACAAAATGTAAAAAAAAAGCAAGGCAAATTTCTATCATACATCGCTAGATATACAATAGATAGCTAGATATTTGGTGAAATATTTTTTTATAATATTCAGTTGTCTTGATTAATAGAAATACATTCCAACTTTAATGCAAGGCTATTTCTACCTTGAAAATCACCATATTATCTATGAGTGAGAAGGAGAACTACAAAAAGAATAAGTATAGAGAGAAGCCAAGTGTAAATTGTTAATTGAAACCAACACTTGCTGCTTGCTTATTTGTATTATGATTAGAGTTCATTTAAATCTGTCTATCCATCTAGATTTTTCTATTTGGTTGTTTTTATTATACACATATTAATACTCAGGAGTCCTTCAAAGGAAGACTCCATAATGCCCACACTAAGTCCTTTGGTATATTGAGGCTTGCAAACAGATCGCTAGATGAAGGCAAAGATTAAAAGATAGCAAAGGGCTGCCAGGCTAGAAGCCTGAATTAAATCCATTAAGATATATTTGAATAGGCAGAGAAGTAAGGAATGGCAAGCTGGGCTGATGAGTTTCTTCAGAGAGAAGAAACCACAGCGAGAGCTGCCGCGCATGGTAAAGCATCAGGCCACCTGCTACTCACATCCAGAGACTATTGATGTCCTGTCGGGAGTTCACCCACCAAGGGAAGTCCTGCTGTGATAAATCAAACTAAAGTGACAGTGGAGTTCTTCAGCCATAAGGTCATTTAATAAAGTAAGGCAAGAGTCACACACGTAAGTGCAAACACCCTGCACACTTGTTCAACTTGGTGCTAAAGAGCCGTCGAAGTGGGTATGGAGCGTGCAAAATACAAGATGGAAGAATTTTAAATTCTGTTGACCTGCTCCCTGGGTCCTGAGGCTGGATTTCCATCTGCTCTAGCAACGTAATTAAACATTTGCTAACTAATGACAGTATGTGGCTTTTGTCACCAAAAGAACAGACAGTGGTAAACAAACCCCTATTTACAAGAGGTAGGGAAGAGGGAAATGTGACTCTGCTGTTGAAATGAGAGATAAACAAAATCACACCACTTAGCTAAAGAGCCTGTCTAGACGGAGGAAGAAAAAAACCCAAATGACAAAAGCTTGATGCTATTTTTGTGAGAAAGAGAGGGAAAAATTATTTTGCAGCTGGCCAGAATTCTTCAGAACAAAGAGTGTCAAGACTACAATGTCAAGATCACTGAACATCACCTATTTTACACTATGGAGTAAGATAGTCTAGCCAGAACAAGGCCTTCTTAATTCTGAAAAATAAGACAAGAAGCAAAAGTGCAAACAGCCTAGGAAATCGGTGAGAAAATCAACCAAACAGATTTTGGTCCTGGAAGTATAAGAGCTGCAAGCATACACTGAGGCTTCACCTACATGGCAGGTCTACTCCACTGCAGTTACATCAGTAAAATTTAATGTAAAAGAA
The DNA here is from genome assembly GCA_013398295.1 of Chionis minor. Classification (NCBI taxonomy): domain Eukaryota; kingdom Metazoa; phylum Chordata; class Aves; order Charadriiformes; family Chionidae; genus Chionis; species Chionis minor. The sequence continues at coordinate 250,438 of VZSF01010128.1, read as the reverse complement.
AGTGATCATAACTATTCCACTTTGGATTCCCATTTTGAAATAAACTGTCCACAGGAAGCGTTATTCTAGAAGAGTCAGGGTGGAATAATTACTCTGCTATACTCATGCCAAACAACTTCCCCACTAACATAGCCCTAAGTAGAAGAGAGTGCCTTTTAAAGCTAAAATCATTAACAGTGTTCAACAATAGCGGAATTTCTTTATTCCAGCAGTGAATCGGAATCACTCCGCTTTGACCTGAGGACTTCTATGCCATTTTGTAACTGACATAAATATTCACGGCCAATTTAAAATCCCAGATTATCTACAATGCAGCTGTTAGATAAATTATGAAATTCTCTCTTGAGATGTCTCCTGGTTACTGCAGATAACTGGGACTTTTTCCTCTTTTGCAGGATGGAGTGGGGGAAGGCACATAGCACACGTACAGCCACATGCTGCTTTCCACTGAGCAGGCTTTCCTGAAAAGTGAGGCAAGGATTTGACAGAGAGAAGCAACTGTGAATTAATAAAATAGCAGGGAGCAGGACAGCAGGTATGCGTGCAGGCCCCTAAGCAGTATACACAGTCTGAATACATGGGGATATATGAAGATGGAGAAGCAGGAACAGGACTGTCAACTAGAGGAGATGCTGGCGTCTTGACAGCTGGGATGCTCATTTCTTTTCAACATAAACTCAACAGATAACTGAGTACTGGCCTCAGATTTTGATCCATGTAACATCATACTGAATCTTGCAAATGTCCTGATGATTTTGGTTGTTTTAGAGTGGACCGCTGCTCTGAAACATCCCTGCTGCTTCATCCATGAGACCGGAGTTAGGGTGCAAATCTTTGAAGGCAAGTGGTCTCCCTGCCTCCCCCTGAACAGCCACATTTTCATCATTATCATAGTCTTCTTCCTCAGGTGCGTGCTACTCATTGAGGTCAATCATGCCAATCGAGAGCCAAGGATGAAGAGGATGATGATGGTTGGCAATGCTGGGTATCAAATGGCTGTTGAGAGAACACTAAAATAAAGGGTAGAGAAGAGGTGGATGGTGGGGCCTTGCCACACTGTGTTTCTGGCTTGTTGGCTGGAAGTAATTAACTCCTGTAAAGGACAGAATGTCCTTGTGGATGGCTGGTAATCAGTCTCACCCCAGCCCTGTCATGGACACATTAAGTGAAACTCCCTATGTCTCATTTTTTCCAATTTACAACATTTGAATGCTATTTCTCTCTTTATAGGTGTGTGGACACCTATATTGGTGTTGGATATTTCAAAAATATTTGAATATTTTATTGGCTTTGGATATTTCATCGTACATTCATGTTACTGCTGTTACTTATTTCAGCGTTACCTACAGCATCATAGAGTGGTTTAGGTTAGAAAGGGCCTGAAAGACCATCTAGTTCCAACCCCCCCGCCACGGGCAGGGATACCTCCCACTAGACCTGGTTGCTCAAAGCCTCTTCCAACCTTGCCTTGAACAACTTCCAGGGATGGGGCAACCTGTTCCAGTGCCTCGCCACCCTCATGGTGAAAAATTTTTCCTAATATCTAATCTAAATCTATCCTCTTCCAGTTTGAAGCCATTACCCCTCGTCCCTATCACTATCTTAGTGTGTGTGGCCTGCTCCACCTGCACACTTGCCCACTCTACCAGACTGGGAGTTGTGAAATCTCTCTTCAAATCTCATTTATCTTCCTCCCCTTTTTTTTTTTTTTTTTTTTTTTTTTCTTTAAAAAACTCTTTTTTTTTTTTTGTTTTTTTTTTTTTTTGCCTATAAAAAGCTCTGTTTTTTGGTTGGTTTGTTTTCGTGTTAACGGCTAACGTGAGTCATGGAGGCACAAACGGGTTTTCTCCAAACCAGAACACTGCGGTTCACGCCAAGACTTGAGAAATCCTCAGATCCTCCATTCTTCACCAAAGAGCTTTTAGGGTCCAAGCGTAAAATTCTCATAGACCAGCTACGGACTTACAAAATAACAGTTGTAAGGCGTTACAGACGTAACCGGAGCCGCCCGGTGCGAGGGGCAACGCCGGGGAGGGCAGCCGCGCCGCCCGCAGCCCGCGGCCTCTCCTCCGCCGGGACAACCCCCCCCGAACACCAACGGGGCGCCGCCGCTGCCGCCCGCCATGTCACGGCGGCGGCAGAAGACACGGGGCAGCAGCGCCCGAAAAACGACGGGGGAGTTTTATCTACGGCTTCCCTTCCCTACGGGAAGCGCTCCAGGGTCTGGAAAAGGCGGCTAGAGAAACGGGGGGGGAAGCAATGTCCCCACGGGAACTGTCAGCCGCCTTGGGGCCCGCGCTACGCCGGGAAGCAGGGAGGGAGGGAGGGAAGGGGGCGGGAGACTGATGGCCGCCGCCCCGGTGGCTAACCGCCGGCCCCGTCCCGCCGCGGGCACGCATGCGCGGCTCCCGGGACTTGTTGCTCGGGCTTGTGACTCCGGGAGCGGGACGGTGGGTCGGCGCGGCGCCGCGCCCCGTGCGGTGAGCAGGGCAGAGGGGAGGCGGGGGCCGCCTCTGCAGGTAATGGCGGGCGGGAGCGGCGCCGGGACGGGGCTGCGTGAGGCGGCCTCGGGGCAGGGGAGAGAGGAGGGCGAGGTGAGCCCTGAGGGGCGGCCGCCGGGGCGCGGGATGTGCTGCCGGTGGGGGCCGGGACCGACCGCCCCCCTGTCCCCGCCGCCCGCCCGGCCCTCCTGAGGAAAGGGCCGTCCCCCGGGGGCCTCCTCCCCGCTCTCCCCGGCCGCTTCCCGGAGCCCGCCGCGGCCAAGTGCCGCCCCTCTCCGGCCCTCCGCCCAGCCCCGCCCGCCGGAGGTCTCGCCGTTCCCTTCGTCTTCCCGACGGGCTGGCTTGTTTAAAAATAATAGCTTTCAGGAGTTGGGAACTCCCCATAAGGTCCAGTGCGCTACGTAGAACTTAGCGTGCCGCCTCTGCACTTGTTGTGACGAAGGTTTCCAAAATGCTTTCAGAAATGTTCAAAAATACTTTCTCTTCTGTCAGCACTAGATTTCAGTCCTTAGAAAGCAAGGATAGATTCCCAGCACAAATTTTGGGTGGGTTTTTTTGGTTGTTGGTTTGCCTTTTTTTTTTCTTTTTCCTGTGGTGAAACACGGCAATTGGCCCAAAATTTCTTCCTTGCCATGTCACGCAGTCCAGCGTTTAGTAAACGCTCTTTTGGGAGGAGTATTCTTGCTGTTTTTCTGCTGGTTTAAACTTGCAGTTATTCATAATCTTGTTCTGATTTTGCTTTGTTTTCAGCATCCTGAATAGTGCTGTCATCAGGGATGTTCCTCTTACAGAGGCATGATACCAGCAAAGTAGTGTTCCTGGAGCTGTGATGAGGACCTGCAATATTTGCTCTCAAGGAATAGAGTTTTTTGGGGTACGCTTTCTTTATGAATTTATCAGTCAGAATTGTCTACTGCATGAAGCGTGCTTTTTGTCCCAAATACGTGGGAACCATCAAGTTAATAAGATCCAAGCAAAGAAATGTTTGAAGTGGAGGGTCCCAAAATAAGTGAGGAATTGCCTGCACTGATAGAAAGATCTTCCTATCAATAGCCAAGTCTTGTGTACTCTTGTGTGTTAATATGTTATCTGAGCAGGGCAGTTGACTAAAACGAGGTAGGTGGCTGTTCTGTTAGAAAATTAGAAACACCCTTTGTTCGTTCTTGTTCATGATATACTGTAATTACCATGCTGTTCTTTCAGTTGAATTCTCCTATTAAAAAAGGAGAATCCCACGATATTCCAAGAACAGAGAGGAACATGTGTATTTGTGTACTACTTATTTTCTATGGAATTAGTGGTAAATTCTTTTAATAATCTCAAATTAACATTCGAATACAAAGTTCACAAGCCAGTCTGTTCACACGTGCCGTCAACTAGGAGCAAAATCTTCAAACTACCATTGTTACAATATCTAATGCCCAGTGTTACTCCTAGAATCAGAATCCAGGCTGGAATAAGAAGTTTGACGTTACAGATTAGAATACAAAGAAGTTTGTTTTGTGTGGGTCTTCTGTAGTCTTCCTCAGATGTCCGTAGAGGATGTGGTTGGTTAGATGTGGGCACTGCTAGTAACTGAGCCTGTCAGTTATGGTGAACTATTTTACAGGAGAAGAGGGAAGATTGTCAATTATGACTTCCCTTCCAAAGTAGTTTCCTGGTTGAATCTTCCTGCACTACTTCTGCTTCTCATATTAGTACATCTTACAAATACCAGCCAGGCTTTTCACATGGTTGTTTCACTTTTTTTTTTTTTTTAGGCAGAGACAAAATGAACCCCTTCTTTTTTCTGGGTTTTGGACATTCTCATCTAGTCTACTTCTGGAATAGAAGTATACCTTTCAACTCGACAAATGAGACGTACTGCTACAGCACTGCCCAGGGCAGCACGGTGCTCCAAGGAGTAACTTTTGGTGGAATCCCCACTGTCCTGCTGCTTGATGTAACCTTCTTTTTTGTAAGCCCAGTTTCTATTTCTTGTATTGAAAATACTTCTGGTCTTTTCAAAAGTTAGATTGTTCAGAATTCTCTTATTATCAGGTAGAGATTTGTTTCTGAGAAGCTTCAGAATAAGAAGTGTGCTAAGGCCATCCTGGGAACATCAAAGCACTTTTCAAGTGTTGATAAAGGTTTGCATATATGTGGGGTGACAGTGTTATTGTAGGTTGGATTTGTAGATGTAGAGAGAGTGCGGTATCATACGTTCTGTATGTTGGGTCATGGTGAGCTTTGTAGCGGTAGCTCAAACTTCTACATTTTGACTTAAGTGCAAGAACACTTATTGCTTACTCTGGGTTTAAGTACTGGCTTTTAAGTACTGGCAACCTTTTCAGGAAGGGAACACCAGTACTAACTTGATTGGTTTTCAAAAGGAAATACAATATGGAAAATCTGTCACTTCACAAAGTTTTTAAATATCAGATTTCATGAAGCTGTCGAGGAAATAATGTACTGATCAGCTTAGTCCTGCCAAAAGGAGGAATAGGATAACTTGCTGGCCTGAGACTCCCAATAAAAATTATGATTAGTTCTGTAAATCTGATCTAGGTGGTCTTAGGCCACCAGAAAAAGAGCTGTGGACCTACAAATTGGCTTGGTAAGTGAGGTTTGTAGTAGTAAAATGAGACTGAAGGGATGACCTAGCTCCTGAGTTCTAGAAAGCTACTGTGGAGAAACTTAAAACTACCTGTGTAAGGTCTGAGCTGGTAGTTCTGTAGAAACATAGAGGGTGTTCCTAAAAGTTATGTAGTGGCATTCTTTGATATTGATCTAGTGTATGCAGCATGCTACCATAAATCCATTTTCTGAGAATGTACAATATTTACTGCTCTGTGTGACTGGTGGCACAGTATTTAATAAGATTTAGTTGGAATGTTTGGGGGGACTGTTTTTTTTTTTTTAAAGCTGTGGTTGAATTTTAATGTACTGAGTCTCTGCTGTTGAGTTCCTTGCTATTGAACTTTCCTCTCAAACAGCATTAGGGTAGAGAGTTAAATGCAGTGTAGAAGACTCCTCTCTTTTTCAAGTACCAAGTACTGCAATTTATTTAGCAACTCCTGTATTCCTATTTTCATGACACACTAACTGAAGATCCCCTTAGTAACTGACAGTTGATGGGTTTCTGAATATTATTTCTGGGCTGGTTTGCTAAGGAAGTGGGGTTTATATATTGCATTGTCATCCCATTTTTGTCCGGCAGTTCCTCCTAATAACCGTAGAATACGTTAGGCAATTTCAACGAAAGTTGTCAAAGAGTCTAGAGAACTTTCCTGCTTGCATGAAGTTTAACAGCTGGATGAAGGAGGAAGATATAAATTAATACTCCCTCTTGGGAGGAAGCCTCTTATAAGAAGGTTGTATTCATTGTGAAATGCGGAAATTAGCTATGTAATCTTGACGCAGAGATAATCTTGACACGTATCCTGGCTGGCCGGTCGGTATTTGCACAGATCCAAATAAGTTACATCACTAGCACCACTTTCTAGCCAAACAGGTATGGGATGTAGGAGGGGCTAGAAGGTGGGGGTGGATGCTACATATGCATAGAAAACAGGCCTTGTTACTTCTGCTTCATTGCAGAAGCAGAGCGATTTGTTTCTTAAAAAAAAAAAAAGAAATGCATCTATGAATTACATAGTGGAGTGAGGGTTTTTTCCTTGTTTTCTTAGCCTCTCTCAAAAAGTGAAAGTACAGGGGGAGATAAAAAATACATTGCAGAGATCAAATACAAATTTCTGGGATTTATAATAATATATTACTTTTACTGAGGATAAAAATAATTCTCCTACTTGAGAAAATACTTGAGCCCCCTACAGCCTGTTTATATCACATCACTGTTTCAAAATAAAATAAAATTGCAAGTCTTCCATCCTAGTTCTGGTCATTAAGTAATTTATAGTAGTAAAGGTGTATTTATGAAAGTTTTGACTTCCTCTGAAGTACTACTTGCTACTTCTCGTGTGACAAACTTCCATACGCTTGCAGTTCGGAATATTTTTGCATGCAGTTCTCCTGCTTTATAAATTAGAGCAGGAAGGTGGGTATCCTGATCCTTTGGTACTGGAGAGTTTGGCTTGTAGCATGGCCACCATTGGATTGGTTAACACAGGACAGTTGGTTTAGGAGCTAGGACAGTATTTTTTGACGGTTCCTGTACACCTAAGAGTAATTATTATGAAGTGGAAAAATAAATATTCAAAGATCTTTGTTTTTATTTATTTTCTAGATTTTAATATTACTATTTTCCATCATAAGAAAGAGATTCTGGGACTACGGTCGTGTTGCTCTGGTGTCAGAAGCTCAAAGGTAAAAAAAGATATGTAGACTGGTTTGTTGAAACCATTTGGGGACTATGGAAGTAGGTACAGTAAACAGGGCTTACATTAAGTGTATTTGTATCAATTAGATATGTTTGTAATCGCGTGCACATTTTTGTTAAAAATGGCCTCGTGCTGCTTTGTGTGAAATACGTCTCGCTCACAGAGTTAGTCTTCCTGGTTTCAGTAATGGATTTGTGTGTTTGGCACTGTCATGAATTTCATTCTACAGTTGTGGGTTAAGGAAGTGGAGGCAAGAAAATAGGCTGCTTGTCTGCTAAAGTGTCATGTAACTATAGGTTGATGTTTACAGTGTGTTTCTGTGATAGAAGGATATTAACTATTTTGTTTATCTTGGCTCAATTCCAAGAACTCCCTGTGCAGCCCATGCCATACTTCTGAAGGGTTTGAAAACAAAAAAGAAATGTGTTGTTGCAGGTTTCTAAAATTCTTCACTGATTTTTTTTTTTTTTTTAGTAATACTGCAAATGAGGTGTTGATTTTTGTTGGTTTTTTTTTTTTTAATACTGTTTCTACAGGATGATTTCTTGGGCTGTTTAAAAGCTAGCTGTCTATGAAGTGGGTAAACTTTAGCAGCGAGCCTCCTCCTGGTATTAGTGGTGTAACTAAGTTGCGGTAAATTCACAACTAAGCCACAGGAAAGAATTCAAAACGTGTTTTTAGGTGTAATCCATGTACAATTGTGAAAAGTAGATGGTGGGGGGGGGAAGGCAATAACTGAGGCAGCAAGAATGAAGATGCTCTAGTGTAGGCTTCCATGTGGGCTGTAGAAGGCCTGTGTGCGACAAACAAGTCCTTAAGCAGACACCTGGGAGCCTATTGTTATTGTCCCTGCTGGACCGTGACCTGAGCCAGCTAGGTCAAAATTATCATAGATATGAATACACTCCATTTTAACATGTATTTTCCTGTAATTATGGGCTCATCACCTATTACAACACTTCTTTTTAAGAACAAACTAAAAGCAGGTACTTTTCTATATTTGAGGGTTACAGAGGCTCTAAATGTTTCTAGCCTTGCTACAGAACTGAATTTGTGTGAGGCAGTAGCCCTGCAAGTAAGGCATTTCCTTGTGCGGAGAAATTCTGAGCAGTGGCTGTAAGATGAAGGAAGAGAGGTGGAGGGAAAGGAGGTGATGTCTTGTAAGGAGGAACATCTGAACAGGAAGCTACCTTGCAAATCTGATCCTCCCTAGGCTTCCAAAACCGATGTTGCATTCTCTCTGCTGTGGTTTAATATCCCAATAAAACATTGTTTTCTTTCTGGTTCAGTTAAATGGTCTGACGTCAGGAGCTCACATGTCCTCCCTTTTCAACATGAGACACAGCAAAAGTTTCTGTAATTAAACGTGTGCTACAAGGTGAAAATCACAGCTTTCATAAGTGAAAAAGTGGTTTTGTGCTACTTCCCTTAGTTACTTTAGACTTCTTAAAGTTGAAAAAATTCTGTGGAATTCTGTCGTTGGTTATTAAAGATGCTTAAGAGAGTCATTTAATGTGTTTTAGTGAATCAAGATACAACCGATTGTCAACATCTTCATCAGTACCTGAAGATCTTGAATATGATAGGGTAAGTAGTCTAGAGTTTTGATATTTTTTTTTTCATGTAAACCATTTAATGCAATATGTTGTAACTTCCCATTCCACCTAGCCCTATGAACCTGTCATTAAACTAGAAGACTATCTATATGCAGAAATTAATAATGCGTTTTTTGACAAACTATGTCCATGCCACAAATCAGTATCTTGTGTCACTCTTTTTAAGTGGCCTTTTTTTTTTATTAATTAGGAGAGGGACTATATGTTACAATTTCAAAGGGGAGGTGGGGAAAAAAATACTACTAAATAATTTGTGCTTAAATAACAGTTCAAAATGTTACGTCATGTTCACGTTGCAGGTAATGCCTAGTTGGTCTTTATAGTACATTGTCTTCCATATGGAGATGAGAAAACTGGATGCGGGTGTGAGGCTAGCAATAATGCCATGTGATCTTAATATAAAAACTGGTTTGGCCAAAAAAATTATCTTCCACTCCAGACTTAATTGGTTCCATCTGTGGTCTTTCTGGAGTCTGCGAATTCACACATCTCTCTGATTTTGTGTTGGAGCTTCAGAATAAACCATGCAAGAAGTGTTCAGTGGTGGCAGCCTATATTTATATATTTTAAGTTTGTATCAACTTAGTATCTAGCCTTGCAACTAAACAGTTGTGTGATCATCAAAAGCATACTGGTGTTTGATCAGGATTGCTCTGTTATTTGTGTAGTTTTCTTCATCTTTTTTAAAACCCTAAAGCAACTTTATCATTGAAACTGTTGAATAAAAATGTGTCTCTCTAGCTCGATACTGTTCACTTGAAATAAGAGGCCTTTCGAGAGACAAGGTTTTTTTTTTTTTTGAGCCATAGTGGAATATTCAGTGAGGTGTGATCTCTGCTGTACAGTTTCATAAGAGGATTTGTAAATCTATACAAGAAGCCTTTCTGTTAACGTAATTGCAGCATTGTTTCTAACTACCGTTGAACTGATTAATTTGTATTAGAGTCTCACAGAACTTATCCCTGAAACTGGAGAGTCTCCGCAAGTGGTTTTGAGAAAAAAATAATTGCCTTTTCAGTTCTAAAACGATCCTTTAAAAAAAAATTCTTTAGAAGCTTCAGTCTTCACTTTTGTCCATTGGAGGTGGGATTTGGGCACACATGTATAAATTTAAGAAGCCCAAGCAATAAACATGCAAGTAATAAAAAACCCATTCTTAAATACTCTCTGCAGACAGACATATGAAGTACCTTGTAAAAAGTACATAGAATATGCGGTATTCTTCTGTATGATACTAAATTATGAGAGCAACAAACTGCTAGCTCTTTAACTAAGAGATTGACTTAATAGAAACACATCTTAATTGTACAGATTAGAGAATATTGTTTTTGCATGTGAGCTCCTAAAAACTTCCTTCTTTATTTATAGGGGTTTTGTTCTTGGATGACAGCTGCTTTTCGGATGCAGTAAGTATATGAAACAGAGAGCGAGCTGTGGTCTGCTTTGCTCTATTTTTTTAAACTAAAAAAGGGGGGTTGCATTCAATACAATGTAGTGTCTGAGGGTTTTTTCCTTCAGTAGATAGACTTTAGTATAAATAGTTGCACAGATGCCTGTAGTGGGGTGGAAAAAGAATTTGGAAACAAGGTCACCTTACGGAAATACTTCTTCAGGATACAGTGGTCCTTCTGGTAGTAGCCCAGGCACTTCCTGATCTTGGGACAGTGTGTGAACCTAAGTGAATCTATGGCGTTTAGGTGGATTCTGAGCTAATAACTAGGCTCCAGGCTTTTACCCTTCAAAGAGTACTGTGTGGGTGTTTCCCTGTTTGAAGCCAGTAGGGCCCCAGGCAGGAAACAGGGTTTCCCTGCAAGGGTTTCTGTGGAGAACTGGTGGTTTAGTTGTGGCTGGAATTGGCTGACTAGGAAAAGTCCATCCCATTGTTTCCCAGAAACTGAGCGTTTAGATGTGTGATGTTCATTCTTTATATCTTAGTATAGTAAATCATGACTTTTTAAAAAAATATTTTAAAAAATTAAAGGTAAATTTACTCAATTTCTAACTTGGATACATTGAAACAAAAAAGGATCGAGGATTGAGCCTGTTTTTCTCCATTTTTGCTAGTTCAATTCCTTCCTTTTCCAAGACCTCCTGTTTCAGTCATCTGTCCTGCTGACAATGGATAGATGGTTAGAGTTCATTCCAAAGCCTATTAATATCTTCTGTTAATTGGATTTCATAAGAGTAAGGTGATTCTGTTGTCATTTTCCTCATGGGGAGCCTTTATGGAGATGAGCGAACACTGTCACAGTGTGATCTTAAAGTTTGAGAGCTGGGCTGAACACCTTATGACTGCCATAAAGCAGGAGGTCACAGCAAATGGCTTTGTCCTCTTTTAGGCTGATAAAAAAGAACTTGGAATTATATTTGCTTTTCAGATTACCTGTTTCCATCTTAATTTCCCTCACGTTCATTTTTGTATGTTGATACTGCACGAGAAAAAGACATTTTTGGAGCATAAATTTGTGCATGAAAGAGCATGACCATGTTGAAAATGGGTAGGGATTGATGGAGATGTTGCTGGGTAGGCTGAGAACTTAGTGTATGGTCAAAAACGACCCCTCAAAACCCCAAGGATATTCAGTAGACTGACCATGTACTTTTCTCTCCATGGTGCAGCGATGATGAAATTCATGAGAGATGTGGTGAAGATGCCATACATTACCTTGCCTTCCAGCGTCACATCATCTGTTTGTTGATTGCTGTCAGCATTTTGTCTGTGTGTGTCATATTGCCCGTCAACCTATCAGGCGATCTACTTGGTAAGATTATTATTTTTTTTTTTTACTATTCTGGGAAGAATTTTGTGTTTTGTATCATTGCAAAAGCTTTTAGTTAGGGGTTTTTTTTATTATTATTTTGGTAAACTTTGTAAGGTTTGGTTTTTGTTCCCTCCCAGTCTGATGCGTGTGTCATTTTGTGTGAAATTTCTTTGAGAGTAGAGGGTTCTTTAAATGTTTGCCAAAAGCCGTTGTCAGAAGCAGGATGGCAGAGCACATGCGGAGGTAGACAGCTAGACCTAGAAGGCTCAAGGCAGGATTAACTTGACCTATGCCCTCTTCACTGGTCTTTATCTAGGGACTCTTCATGATTTTTATTGGTGGTGATTGCCAATGGAAACTGTCTTCACAGCTGAGAAATCTTTTTCTAGCGTCCCATATGAGTCTCTTTTGCTGCAATTTAAGATCACTGAGGAGAATAGATTATTCTTTTCCTCTTTGCAATATCCTTTTAGCTGCTTGAGGATTATCAATTCACGTGTGCTTTTTCCTCTTTTTGATAAACCAGTTAATTTGGTCATGAATGAGAAATGTTTGCATTTGGCTGATCATAAAATCATCAGGCATTCTCTGAACTTTTTTTCTGTCTGGCTAGACTGTCTCTCGTTGTTCCTTTCTGTCTTGGTTTGTGGCTCAAAACTGGACAGAACTTCTCGCTGAGATTTTGCCAGTGCTGACTAGACAAAGAATTATTTCATGTTTCCTGCAGCCTAAGCCTGATTATGTCTGCCAGTGTGACATTTACTATTTCCATTAACTGACACTCAACAAATACAATAAGCGTGTCCTCTAGTCTGCTCTTCAGGTTGCTAATGAGAATTCTGATGGACTGAACTCTTAAATCTTGTTCAAACACTCTTCCATTTTTGAGAATGAGCCCTTTATACCTGGCTTTGTATGAGTCTTGTTAAGATCATGTTTACAGTGTTGTTCACTGTTGATCATCTTGGTGAATAGTGGTGCAAAAAAAAAAAAAATTCATTTGATTTTCCTAGGAGCTCTCAAGTGGAGTACTTGCTTGTGTTTTCTTTTGTTTGTTCTTATACCACAACTATTGCATCTTATTTTGTGTACTGACCTTGCTGATATTTGTCCCTGCAATTTATTCACTTCTATTGCTCTTAATAACATGGCCTAGGTTTTGTTTTCGGTTTACTCCTACCTGTGTTTTAAAGGGCCTTGTGACTTAGCCCTGGTCTGTAGTGGGGTACATTGTACCCGGGCTTTTAGCATTGCTTCTTCGTGGAACTGCCATCTCTGACTTCCCTTTTATGAGGTCTTTTTTAGCAATTATCCATTTACATTAATATCTGCTTTCTTAAAGAATGTTGCTGTTCTTTTTTCCTTCTTTGCATTTCTTTTCTTTTTTTGTTTAATCTTTCAAAAGACCCTTTATCACTTCTCCTTCCTTGCTTTCCATCTGTGTTCTCAGCCAGCGTTGCTAGTTTTACAGAATCAAATTAAATACAACTGATGCCCTAGTTGCTGTCTTCACCTTCTTCGTAAAGTAAAGAGAGAGACACCTGTGCCTTCAAAGAACTTACAGAATGTAGTTCCCTCTTCTGGTCTAGTTACTAGCTGTAATATACCAATAATAATATATTTTGTTTATACCAAAATGGATTTTATGATGCACATCAACTTGTGTGCACTGTCTTTCTCTAACTATGATTTGATAAAAGTTGTAGTATATTGAATGCCAATAGATTCTCTCTGTTAATTCGCATGGCAGAGCCTGGCTGGCCTTCTAAAGCAGGAGAATACAGCTGCTGTTTTCCTGCATTAATTTTAGTGATGCTAGGAAATACAGCTGAAAAACAAACAGGAAGTTTTAGTGTCTCTCCTGTTCTTCCTCCCCTTGCACCACATGTTGATTTTTGTGCATTTGCAGTCCTTTCTGTTGTGATGACTTAACTTGCAATGTGGTTTAACAGTTGATGCTAGAAGATTGTTTAGCTTTCCAGGTACACTTAGGTCTTTTCCCTTTGTGAACACGTACTCAGTTTTCATGCACTTGCATTATCATATTCTTAAAATACTTGACAGTCTAGAGAAACAATGTCATATAAACTCTCTCATTTTTGACCCTAGTAAGTTTATCAGTACTGTTTTGTCAACACCAAATTAATGCAGTTTAAAAAAACTGAGATAAAAAAATCAGTGAAGACGGACTAAAAATGTGAACAAAATATGTTCAAATCCTTAAACAATGTTCTTAATGGATGTGAAAGGAGATTGGGGAGAGAAAGGGAACTGCTGCAAAGATCTGGTATTCAGATTTTTAAAATCTATTATTTTTCTTGCTGGGTTGAATGTGGTATAATCCTGAGATTTTTGTTTTCCAACTTTTAAAATGCAATACAGTGTAAACCAGCATTGATTATGATTCTAAATCTTTTTAACAATGAACATGTTCAACATTAAAAAAAGTATATAAACATTAAAAAAAAAAATAAAGGGAGAAAAGCTGACTTTCTGATAGTTTGCATATGAATGTTACACCAGTTAATTTTGCTACTTGGGGTTTTTTTTCTTAGATAAGGATCCCTATAGTTTTGGAAGAACAACTATAGTAAACTTACAAACCGGGTAAGTAAATCTTGCACAGTACTTTTATGCTTATGTCTGTTTTCTGCCATAGTCTCTTAACACATGAATCGATACTTGATGCTCGTGGGGTAGGAATTACTTATTCGCACTTCCTCAACTGGGATACGTTGGGATACGTTCTGCTTCAGGCTATGCAGTTACAGTGCCAATAAGAAATCTGGAGACTTGGCTTCTACTCTCTCTCAGCTCTTACTTCTTACACCACATGTTTCTCTTGGCTAATGACTACACATCTAGTGATATTATTTTCAGAAATTTCCACATTAAAAGAGACCATACTTCAGAAAGAAAATAAACCTGACAGCTTTACTAGAATGTGTAACTCGGATGATTTAAATTCTCTTGCATCAGATTTGTGTGTGTGCATATCTCTCCCATCTGAGATCACAATTAATATTACTTCTACGTGTTTTAAAAACAGTCTGTAAAATAGATGAGATAAAAGCTGTACCATTTTTCGTTTTTATTACTTTATCAATCCACATCTATCCATGCTACTATGCCAACGGACTTTCTGCCAATGCGCTTGGGTTTGTTCAACCACATTATCAATCCTAATCAACTGGTGGGGTTTTTTTGTTTGGTTGGGGTTTTTATCTGTACAATAGATTCCTGTATTTTAATTGTAATTATTAATGCTCTTCACAAAACCGAAGAACTGTTCATAGAACAGAACTTCTGTAAGCTTTGAGGAAGGAGCTATCAGAGCGTCAGAATTCACTCCCTGTATTCAGGGAATACTCCCTGTTTTCAAATTTGAGTAAAGATTGTGTTCCAGGAGAATTCAGTTATGCACTCAGCACAGTAACTAATCACGCAAATAAAAACAGTTTGGCGAATAGCACAGTGTGTGCTATTGGTCATCCAAATGAGAAGGCACAAGCCAAATGCTACCTAAAAATGTCCATGTCATAGAATATTGTTTTCTTTGTAGGTCTGTTACCTATAGAATTTTATGATAATCAAGTAACCCTAATGGCTGTCCAAGGCATCTGCGTAGGTGTGACTGACTACCAGTAACTACCTTTTATTCTTGTTTTGCGTTCAATGAGATGTTCTGATCTGCATAGCGTTTTGGTGACTACTTGTGTCAGGCTGTTGATTAGTTCTTCCTGTGTCTCATATTCATTACATTTTGTCCAACAGTAATAATCTTCTTTGGCTGCACACAGTTTTTGCTGTTGTTTACCTGATTCTCACTGTCGTCTTCATGAGACATCACATGAAGTATGTCACATATAAAGAAGAAAACATAGTAAGTTTCTGTATTGGGGTGAAAAAAAACCAAACAGCATATTTGCAAGTGGATAATGCTAAAAAAGCAAATTTCTAAGATGCCTCCTGCTTGCTAGAATGTGACATAAGTATGAAGGAATTCACTGAAAGCAAAGCTCCACTGAGTGAATTGTGAAAATGGATGGAGAGAAGGGGGTTGGAGAGGGATTTGCGAAATTTTGGTGTAACCTATTACCAATGTAGAAGGTGAACGTGGTGCTGTCCTGAGTAGATGCAGCTCCCTTCAAAATCAAAATTTTCCCTCTACAACACAGCTATTTGTGCTGTGTCAATGCCTTCCTTTTATTCTTCTTTTCTCTTCCGTGATGTGGTTTCTCAATAATGGAGTTGCGTTTTCTCTTGCAGGTTAAGTGCACATTGTTTATAACTGGTCTTCCAAAAAATGCAAAAGAAGAGACAATACAAGGCCATTTCACGTAAGTTCCATGCTTGAGTAGTATCATTAGGAACAGGAGATTTAAAATTGTCCTAATAATGTTATAAGCGGAAATGTTATTTGAGTTTTGCACTGTTTAAAATACGTATTATAGTATCTGTCATCTGAAAGCATATCTTATTCCTTAGACAGAATTGAGAAAAGACTGTATTTCAATAAAGTTAGCTGATCTTAAAATTAGAGTCTAAGAAAGTGGCTGTGTATCCATGCTTTCCATTCATGCTCCCAAGTGGGCCTACTTGGGGATAATGCTGTACATCTCGTGTTACAGTGACTTTCATTAACTTTCTCTCTGGAAGTCTCCACTCGGATACCTCATTCGGAATGAAATGAGTGATTGAGATGTCAGTTAGACATCAGTGATGCTCTTTGAAACAGTTTCTTCTTTGTATTTTCTGTTCTTGTTCTCGTGCACTGCTTCCTTTTCAGTGCTGCCTACCCAACCTGCACTGTGCTGGATGTCCAACTGTGTTACGACGTAGCCAAGCTTATTCGTCTTTTCAAAAAAAGGTACTGCTTTTTGTAATCTACCCAAGCTTAGCATAATTTTGTGAATACTTTGCCAATCCTTAATCAACATATACCAGTAGTACTAACCTTGCACATACTAGAAATTAATTCTATTCTTAAAGTTCTGGTCTGGACTTCGGTTAGATTCAGCTGTGGTTTAAGGTGAGTTGTGGGATTCAGTCTGTTTCTTGTAGGTGTGATATGTTGTGTATTGCATAAGATAAGCTTTGACTTGCTGATTATTTATTTATGTACATATTTATTTAATAGTTGTCAGGCAGTGCAAAGTGGAAAACTCAACTATTGAATTAATGACTTCGGGATCCTGCTTCTTTGGTCGGAGGTGCTGGTCACAGGAGAAAAAATTGTTACCTTCTGGGATATACATTGTTGGGGTGTTTTTCCTGGAACCTCACTACAAGTGTAGGCTGTATAATACTATTACAGACTTGAAAATAACTTATGCCAAGTAGCCAAAATAAGGTATATGAATATCTTTGGTAATTGATTAATTTGTCATCAGTCCTGGACCTGACTTTTTCTCTTGGGGATTATATTCTTCTTAAGCTTGATGTCGATACTGT
Organism: Chionis minor; assembly: GCA_013398295.1. Lineage (NCBI taxonomy): Eukaryota > Metazoa > Chordata > Aves > Charadriiformes > Chionidae > Chionis > Chionis minor. The sequence goes on along the minus strand of VZSF01010128.1, from coordinate 233,786 downwards.
TTTCTTGCAAAATGTTATGGATGTATTTTTCTGTCCAGAAAACAGGCAGAAAAAAGCCTGACTTACTATGAACACCTGCATCAGAAGTATGGCAAGCGGGTCCAAATCAACCCTAAGCCTTGTGGTCAGTTCTGCTGTTGTGAAATGAGAGGATGTGAGAGGGTAAGAAATTGTATTCGTTTTTAGTTACTGTTAGAGTAATAACTAGAGATTAGTTTTTCTGTGACATCTTGCTGAGGTTCAGAAAATTCTTTGTTCATTTATTGCAGATAGCTCATCCTTCATGTTCTCGCACTCTACAGAAAAGGAATTCCCCAAAACTTTTGAAACGTAATCTTAGTGCAAAAATTGAAAAACTTCCTGTTTGTTTGTCCTTGTATTGTGACCTGATTTGTAATTTGTGGAAGTAGTATGAGGAAGAGAGACTATGGTTTGTGTAAGCTGTATTTTAAGGAAGGTATTAGCCATCTGGTACTTGGATGTAACAGTCATCAATTTCCCGACAGGAGGATGCTGTAGATTATTATACCAAAGTTAGAAATGAACTGATGGAAGAATATTCAAAAGAGGAACAAGCTGTTCACAATAACCCACTGGGAATGGCTTTTGTAACATTTCAAGAGAAATCCATGGCAACATAGTAAGTTTTGTCTGCTGTCTCATTTGTTCTCTTTTAACTGTGATACTACAACTGATATCCTCTTCCTGTCGCTTGTTTGCTTACATTGGTTCTTCTTCCTTTCTTCTTCTTCACCATCCTGTGGATGAGGTCTGCTTTGCTTTCTGGTAAGTTTTCCTATAAGTGTGCATTTAGCCTCTGTTTTGAGTGAAGAAAATACCCAAAGGATGAAATGGCTGTGGACATTTATTTGGATAAGGAGTCTTTCTCTTCTGTGTGGATCCAGTCCATCAGTGTAGGTTAATAGTAGGCCAGACTTAATTGGCTCTTGAATAGGAATTACTGATTTCACCATTTTCTACTGTGCAAATGGTCCAATTACTGAACTGTCACAGTGGGTGCAAACTGCACTGCTTGTTAGTCATCTCAGCAAAGTAGAGTCAGTGACTGACCTGGTCATAGGTGAGAGATACGCATTGTGTATCTCTCTTACCTGTTATTGCAGATATATGTGTAGGTGTAATATCAGAATTTGTTCAGCGATATTTTTTTTTCCTGTTGTTGTTGTGGTTTTTTTTTTTTTACTCAGTCATTTGTAGAGAAAATGCATTTAGCCTCTTGTTTTCTGTTGGCACTTTGTGAGCATTTTTTACTGACACAAAGTGGGTAAAGGAAAGCAGAATAATATTTGTATTAGAAAAATAACACATCATGCTTTTTTTTTTTTATTCTTCGTAGCCTCTGATTTAAATTGTCTGCATTCTTTTGACCTTCAAGTCATGTTAGAGAGCCAGGCTTTCAGGCTGCTTTTCCAAGGAAGTCTAAGAAATAGAATTCCTTGCTAGAATTTGAGATGCTGCACAAAGTTTTCCCTGCTAATCTTGAACTGAGTAGTGATTATGTGGTAAAATCTGCCCCTGTTCTGATTTTGTAGTGTTACAGATCATATTTAGAGAATCTACAGAATGAAATAACATTTTAAGATGTGAAACTGAAAAAAGAAATAAGCACTGAAGTTCCTTCCCTAGCTGCTAATTTGTCATAGGCAATTTTGGTGGGATTGTCTCTCCTTGGACATGTGTTCTGAGTTGCACTGCAGGTACTTCTGAGTTGAATTATTAAGAACTGAAAAGGTTTTAGTTTGTTTATCTTTGAATTGATGCAGTGGACACTGTTCTGTGGAAAAATAGATTACATTACATTACATTACATTACATGGGAAGCTGAGGCTACCATCAAATTAGAAAGTTATTTGGTGCCCTTAGTAGGCTGTGCTCCACAGAGCCTTGGAATAGGATGGGAGAAACAGGAAGCCAGGACTGAGGTTCATGGAGTCGGGTGACTGTAGAAGCTTGGTTCGTGATGGTGCTCGGTAGTGTGGCTGGTAGTCCTAAAGCTTGCTCTGTATGTATTTTTAAAACTAAACTGTCAAAGTAAAATTAACTTTCTTAAATCCTTGCTGCTGCAAGCTGCTGGCAATTTGACATCTCTACTTGAATTCTGGTAAGGTAAAGATCTGGGGTTTGAGGGGTTTTTTGTTTGTTTGGTGGTTTCTTTTGTGTGTGGTTCTCTGTTTTCTTTCTGTTAAGGGCACAACTGAGAAACAAGCATGTTCATGAATTTTAAAGTCTACCTGTTTAAGTACAATATATATAATACTTCCATGCTAGCAGAATAGAGCTTATCTGAAGTGGAACTTCTCTTACACAAGAACACACATGTAGTTGTGCTGTCTCTGAATGTGTGCTTAGCACTTCCCTTGCTGTGTTTCGAGAAATCTTGGAAAGCATTTATTCTGGGCATGTTTAAATTTTATTTAAATACACTGATTGTCAATCAGCTCATAATACTAGAAGATAAAATTAAGTATTGTGATTATTTTAGGAGTGGGTGCAAGGGGGTAATATTTTGAATTGTGAGAATATTGGTGTGACAAATTTTTTTCTGAGAATTGATATTCACAGCAAAATCATAGAATCATAGAATGGTTAGAGTTGGAAGGGACTTTAAAGATCATCAAGTTCCAACCCCCCTGCCATGGGCAGGGACACCTCTGACTACAGCAGGTTGCTCAAAGCCCCATCCAGCCTGGCCTTAAACACTTCCAGGGATGGGGCCTCCACAACTTCCCTGGGTAACCTGTTCCAGTGCCTCACCACCCTCACAGTAAAGAACTTCTTCCTAATATCTAATCTAAATCTCCCCTCTTCCAATTTAAACCCATTACCCCTTGTCCTATCACTAGACTTCCTGACAAAGAGTCCCTCTCCAGCTCTCCTGTAGGCTCCCTTCAGATACTGAAAGGCTGCTATCAGGTCTCCCCGGAGCCTTCTCTTCTCCAGGCTGAACAGCCCCAGCTCTCTCAGCCTGTCCTCATAGGAGAGGTGCTCCATCCCTCTAATCATCTTAGTGGCCCTTCGCTGGACCTGTTCCAACAGTTCGATGTCCTTTCTATGTTGAGGACTCCAGAGCTGGACACAGTACTCCAGGTGGGGTCTCACAAGCGCAGAGTAGAGGGGGAGAATCACCTCCCGTGCCCTGCTGGCCACGCTTCTTTTGATGCAACCCAGGATACGGTTGGCTTTCTGGGCTGCCAGCGCGCACTGCCGGCTCATGTTGAGCTTCTCATCCATGAGCACTCCCAAGTCCTTCTCCTCAGGGCTGCTCTCCAGCCATTCTCTGCCCAGCCTGTATTTATGCCTGGGATTGCCACGTCCCAGGTGTAGGACTCTGCACTTGGCTTGGTTGAACTTCATGCCATTTGCATTAGCCCACCTCTCAAGCCTGTCCAGGTCCCTCTGGATGGCATCCCTTCCCTCCAGTGTGTCAACCGCGCCGCCGAGCTTGGTGTCATCGGCAAACTTGTTGAGGGTGCACTCTATCCCACTGTCCATGTCTCCAACAAAGACGTTAAATAGCACTGGTCCCAGTACTGACCCTTGCGGGACACCACTCGTCACTGGCCGCCATGTGGACATTGACCCATTAACCACAACCCTTTGAGTGCGGCCTAGTTTTGATCGGCTAGTTTTGATACCAGTGATACCAATGATGAGCATGCAGACTAATCCTTTAGTCTGCTTCAATTTGAAAATAGCTGTAATTATGTAAAGAGGTGTTTGGGGAGCTGTTTGTCTTTATTTTTATTTTTTTTCCAGTGCTCTCAGGCTTTGATTTATTTTAATTTTTTTTTTAATATGAGTCACTGCTGTTGGTGTTGGTGGAAGTACTGAACAGTTCAAACCAAGACTGCTTTTTGTTTCCAACCTTGTCACATCTCAAAGACCTGCGTTGGTAACTGTTTATATGGTAGCCATTACATGAGTAATGTAATGTTATGGTGTTGTCTACTATCTTGATCTCTGCTTATTGAAAGCAAGAAAACTTTTATCGCTATTCCCAGTCTTTCTCATTACATATGCAGCATTTTCAGGTGGAAAAATTTGGAAAAATCCTCCTTGTCTTTTTCTTTCTTATAGTATTCTTAAGGACTTCAATGCCTGCAAATGTCAGAGTATTAAGTGTAAAGGAGAACCCCAGCCGTCATCCTACAGCAGGGAGCTGTGTGTATCAAACTGGGAGGTTACATACGCACCTTATCCTGAGAATATTTGTTGGTAAGGTTCCTGTCATGTCCACTTATTTATGATAACGTAGGTTTATACTGGGGATGGGAGAAGGGAGCCGAGTGCTTTGTTTTTTTTTTACCCTAAACTAAGACTTTATATATCATTTGGATGTGACTGATCTACATCTTTATGTCCATTACTGGTGTTCTTTGTTGACCTGGGGGAGGCCTCTCAGAGGCTGACTAGAGTTCTGCCACCCCAAAGTTCTGATGCTTGCAGTTCCTGTTAACTAAAAAACCCCCCAAAAACCAAAACTCCCCTCCTCACCCCTTCCAGCTTATTAATGTCTGCGTCTCAGCGTTTCCATTTTTTGAGGTTAGTGCGTATCTACTGTTGAGATCTGACGAAAGTAACTTGGTGTTAGTGCTGAGTATTCTCTAAGAATGTCTCTTTTTCTGAGTTGCCAGATGACAAGTATAACTTGATCCACTCTCTGAACTATGGTCTGTCTTCTAACATCTTTTTATTAACCCAGTACATTTCCCAGACTTCACCTACTCCGTACAGGAGAGTGTCAGAAAATAGACAAGTGCTTTTTGAATTAAAACTGTTCCTGTGCTGCCTTCTGACATGCTTATAGGCTAAAAATGACTAAACATTCTCCAATTGCTTTGCAAATAATTTAAAGTTGGGTCAATATTCCCTGTTCATATAGCAGTAAATTTGTTGTGATATTTCCATTGCCCAAACCAAAAGTGCAAGTGAGACACAAACATGCACAAGTTACTGTATTTCACATGTATGTAACTTTTTTTTTGAAATTACACTTTTTTCCTAATGATTTCAATAGAAAATTACTTTTAAGGTGACTATGCCATCTATTTTAATAATTGAGATAGTAATTTCTCTAGAACTACAATTCTACTGTTGGGAATAAAGTACAGAATCTTTAACCATAAAGGAAACAACCATGATTCTTAGCTGTGTCTTTCAAGACATGAATTTAAAAATCTCTTGCAAGCTGCTTTCCAAGTAGGGTCAGTTTAATCCACCTTTTTCATGAAAGGGTTCTTGTGTGCATGTGTGCTTCATTTCCTCTTCCTTTCTTCAAGCGCTCTCTTATGGGCACAGGAAATGATCCTTGAGACTCAGTGAGTTGAAGCATTTACAAAGCTTTTCTAAACATCTCTGGGATGGGAAGATGGTAGGGTTTTGTCATTTGATTTTTTTTTTTTTTGGTGGGTTTTTTTCCCCCCATTCTTTTTATTTTCTCCCCTCCCCCTTGAAGAAGAGCAGGCACAGGGATTTGCCAAGTTACTTACCTAGGCTCGTAAAAAGATTTGTCATAGCTGGGGATGTTACTGAGCCTCTGTATCCTTGTTTCGTCTGTTCTAAATATTTGGCCTTGACTGGGGTTCGAATCATTCCAGTCCTTTTGGGAACCATTTCAGATAACATTTAAGAACTTCACCTGTTTAAGACCTGTGGTTGCTGTTTTAATATGGCAGGAAGGGATGCAGTGTCTTTTAATGAAGTTTTTCAAATCGCAGTTTCTCGATAAATTGATTCTGCCTCTGATAGCTATTCTCCTTGCAGAAATTCTCTGTATTTTCTTCCCTCTCTCCCCTTGTTCTAACTTTAGTACTTCCATATTATTAAACAGTGGAAATGTTTCCTCCCAAACCTTAACTACATTAGGCATTGCGTTTGTGTTACAAAAGACTAAATCAGTTCTGCTGCAAGCGCAATTTATGTTACCATTCAAGAAAGGTTGCACAGTTTTCTTTATTTCCAATAGCAACTGGAACTTGTGTAGTGCTTTGTTATATAAGTTTGAGACTATGAAAGCTCAATTTAGAAAAAGCAGTGCCACCTGTTACTTGACAGATAATATAAATACTTTTTAACAGCAAATGCTCACTGCTTGTTTTTATGTCTCTTTTTTTTCAGGAAAAATCTTTCAGTGCGTGGACTGAAATGGTGGGTTAGATGGGCTTGCATTAATTTACTTCTTTTTATTGTGCTATTTTTTCTTACTACTCCTTCCATAATCATCTCAACCATGGACAAGTTCAATGTCACCAAACCTATTCACTACCTTAATGTGAGTATCACTGTATGTTTGGATATGGCTGTGTATCAGACCAAAAATGTTTATAAACTGATAGGTGTATAGTAAGGCAATGAAACAATGTCTATAAGCTAAATTCAGTTTAAATTCTCAGAATTGTTTTGCTAGCTGCTGATAAAAAAGTATATGTCTCCATATATCACATGGAACAAAGGATCAGGTCTTTAGTTTTCTTTTGTCCCTTGATAGTAGGCTGAAGTAATTTAACCTGAAACTTTATATTATTATAAATTTCTGTCTCTTTTGTAGTAAAAATTTGCATTCCAAATTTACATAATTCTAAATTTTGTAATCAAATACTTTTGCCAAAAATGGAATTTCAAGCTCAACTTGTATTTTGATCTTTATTATGAGAAAGGGCAATTCGGATGTTAAACTCTGAACTAAAATGATATGGGTCTATTTTGCCTATTGGATTCAAAACAGGATGACATATATAATCCAGTCCTAGTTTGCTGCTAAAGTTTCTTGCATACTGTTCGTGTTAAATACTTCCCCAAGCTAGTGTAAACTACATAAAAACTACTTGTGAGACTTCACTCTCGTGGAATTTAATTCTCAATCCTGTTCTTGTTTTTTGCCTTGCACGCCGATGCTGAGCACTTAGTCATTTAAGACTGTATCTGCATATAATTTCCACAGTCCAGCCTGCTATAATTTACAAAAAGCAAAATAATGCAGCCTCTGTTCTATCACATTAAAATATTTTTAATACTTATTCTTACCTTTTCTTCCCTCACTAGAATCCCATCGTCAGTCAGTTTTTCCCAACACTCTTGCTCTGGTCCTTCTCAGCTTTGCTACCAACAATTGTCTATTACTCAACTTTGTTGGAGTCCCACTGGACAAAGTAAGCGAGATTTTCCTCTGTTTTGGCCTTATCAGCTGAATTACTAAAATAAATGGGGAAAGTGCTTATCTTTCATGTAGCTCTTAAATCCACAGACCTCTCATAGCAGGGAACATCATGTTCTCATCTCTTTCTAATATTATAACCAACACTTCGGAGTTTAAGGAATTTGTAATCAACGCAGCAAGTGTAATCTGACCACATAATTTTCTTATGCTCCGCTCCCCCCCATCCCCCTCCTTGTCTCTTGGTGTTTAATCAGAAAAATATGGATAAGCAGGCTCAAGGGATGTAGCTTCAACAGGAACAGGGAAGTGCCTCTGGTCCTATAACTAGCTCACTCTCTGGGAAGATGGATGGTGTGGGTTTGGCTGAAACCCACAGAACTGAAAACATCACAGAACTCCAGAATCCCACTTCGACAGAAAGTGCTCCAACTGCTGGCATGCTACTTATAAAAAGGGCATCCATCTTTTTGTTGTTTTGTGTGGAAAAAAAATTGTCTGGATGTAACCCTTGGTGTACAACTCGGCTGCTGTTATATGTTGTTGGTGGTCATCTGAGAAGAACTATGGGACCAACGCCCAGTTGGTGCAAGATTTTCAGATCCGAGCAGTGCACTCCAGAGATGTCAAGCACAGTGACACGCTGCTAACGTGGAGAACTCAGCACAGCTTGCTTTGGCTTACCGGATTTCCTCTCCAGTTTACCTACAGTCAGATAAAAACGTGATGCTACACACTGAATCCCAGCTTCTTTTGACTTCACTCAATCTTTTTACATAATGCCTGCAGCCATTTTTTGTTTGTTTTTATATTCTAAGGTCAAATTTTTGGAACTTTTTTTTTTTTGGTACTGTTCCCTTGTAAGACAGCATGTCCAGAATCTACTGTTTTTTCATCAAAGTTGTATACTTTTCATCAACTTTTTTTTTTTTGGTAGTTGCACTACGCACATGAACTTTGAGCCCTTCTCAATCAGTTGAAATAGGTTTTTAAAGTCACTAGTGAGCACTGATCTAATTTCAAGCCTCAGTTATAGTTATACTGATACGTCCCACAGTGCCCGAGTGCCGCATGATCCTATAATAAAACCTCTGTGTTTTTAATGCCCTATCAGATACTGCCTTTAACAGTCTGAATTGTTTATAGCAACTGCCCTTTTCTGGCATCAGTGTGTCACTAGATAGATGTTCCTGCTACTGTAGTAGGGGTATAGCATTAGTAGTGTCATGTTGTTCCCAAAGACTTGACACTTGGCAAGGACAGGCAAGTAGCTTGTCTAAGTGTCCGGTTTCTTGGCAGCGGTGCCCTTTTACGAACTGCCTAATCCTTCTTGGCGTAACGCTTGAAGAGCTGCTTGTTTACAAGCTGTTGCGAGGTGTGAGTGTCATTGGATGAGCGACCGGGTGTGATTGTCACACGTCCCCTTGCTTGTGGTGCAGGCCTGTAGTGATGCTAATCCAGAGTCTGGACTGATGTTCAGAAATGTCTTCTGTGCCCAAGAAGATATTGAGAGCCCGCTTAGTCCAAATTAGTCGCTATCACAAAGATGTTTGTTTTGTGAGTATCTCATAGCAATGTGATATGGTTGGGGAAGCTGGAAGCCTGATGGGTGCTGACATTCCGCGGGCAAGAGCCTTCATGTGTGGAACTCTTCCGCATGAGTGTCTTAATCGGTGACTTTTTGCTTTGGTAGATCTGCAGAGAACAGAATAATGATGCATAAAGTCTACATATTTTTGATCTTCATGGTATTGATTCTGCCCTCCCTTGGTCTGACCAGGTAAAGAGTCGTAGTTTAGTGGAGTAATGTTTTTATTGTATGAGCCAACTGACTTCTGTTTTCTAGTTGCTAGTTGAAGTACCCCCACTCCCTGCAGTTTTTGGGATTATATTGTCATTATGCATTGGTTTTTAATACTCATTGTTCGCCTGAGGACTCATAGCCCTTAAAGTTTCCAAAGGCTGACTTTTTCTTCTAGCAAAGAAATGTAAGACCTTGTAAGATCAATAACTAATTGAGAATTTCCCAGTACTCACGATCATAGCTGAGAACCCAGTTTCCTGACTGTGTCTTATACTTCAGTTATAGTTGTCCTTTTCTTTCCACCTTTACGGTATTTGACTGTTTCCCTTGCTAACTGGGTAACATGTATTTGTCCTATCTATGTAATAACTGCCAAAAGTGAATCATTAAAACTTCAGTATGAAGTAGACGTTTCCATTTTGTTTGATTCTGTATCTTTTTTCTTATTTCTGACTATGGATAACTGTGATAAAGCTAAACTAGAGTTCAGATTATTTGGTTAAATTCTCTCTGTGCTGATCTGAACTACTGTAAAAGAGATGCAGTTTTACACAATACTAAGTTGTTGGAGACTGAATTACATTAACCGTCTTTCTTTCAGCCTTGATTTTTTTTTCCGTTGGCTGTTTGACAGAGAATCATCTGATTCTGCAGTTAGGCTGGAGTAAGTATTAGCAACTCTTTGCTAAAGTATTACTTAGGACCTTTGGGGTGGGTTTTTTCGGTTTTTTTTCTTGGGTTTTTTTTGCGGTTGACCTACCTTGTAGGTTAGTGTTTATTAAAATTTGCTTGGGGATGGTATCCTGTGGGATGATGTTGAGCTTCTGAATAAGGGGAGGAGAATGCAAGTGGTTTTGCTGTGAAGAAATCCATACTTTTTTTTCCTGCTAGCTAATGTATGCAAACATTCAATAGAGCAAGAGTTACTTTCCCAAACCCTTACAAATTTCATAGAAGACAAGAAAGGACAGGATGATACGACGCAGGTGAGAGGGGACCAGAAAATGTACTGAGGATTGCTGCATATTATGGACAGGGGATCTTCCCGAGGATTATAGTGAGACAGAATAGCTGCAGCAGTTATCTTTCTGAAATCCATTGACTCTTGATTTTAAGAAACATGAACGTTTTTACACCAGCATTGCAAATTTGTATGTATTGGTTATTATAAGCTCTTGTAACTGTGGCTGGAGGGAAAGAATAGAATCCAGTTATTAGGACATAGTTAGGTTTCTAAATTCTGTTTCAAAATCAGTTACAAGAAGACAATTAGGAGTTACTAAGCTAGAAGAGACGATTGCTGTATTGCAGTCTTATCTCATCTTGTCTCTGCTTGCTGTTGCAGACATCAAATGATGCTCTTGTCTGCTATCAGCTGTATCTCTTTCGTGAACAGTTTATTCCTTATCCAAACTGCAACTCAGCCGGGCTCTTACAGTGTACTACACTTGCTGCATTTATTGCTATATAGTACTCTTCTTCAACAAGACTATCGGAAGTCTTCTGGCCACCTCTTATGGTGTCCAGAGATTTCCAAAGGTGATAGGGATCCATTGTATATATGCTGTATTTGCTTGTCTGCCTTCCAGTCAGTGTCTGATGTCTTTCCTTGCAGGTGTGTCTTTTTGCCTGACCAGGGAGCCTTCTTTGTCAACTACGTGATCGCCTCTGCTTTCGTTGGCAACGGGATGGAGCTGCTGCGCCTCCCTGGCCTCATCCTCTACACCATACGCATGATAATGGCCAAGTCCACAGCTGAAAGGAAAAATATTAAGCAGGTATTAGAGCCCCTCCTTAGCCAGAGGCAATTAAATGACTGATCCTTATCAGAAACAGTGGGAGCCCCCATCCTTCATACCATTAACTATCATCTCCTGTCTTTTTGGAGTTTGGTGGGTTTTTCTGCTTTTGTTTCACTTATCCATGACAGGTTCATACTCCCTTCCTTTTCAGCACAGGTAATGGGGAGGTATTTATTCAAGTCAGAGGTGGTTAAAAATCAAAACCCAAGCTCTGAACTTTGGTTATTCTCTTCATAGCTCCAAGTCAGAGTTTTATGATTTGGATTTATAGGATAATTCTGATTTTATCTTATAGTCTAAACTTCAGGTTTTTTTAAAATTCAAATCTGTCTATAGTTAGTTTCTTCTGTCAGCCCACAGGTGTGTACAACTTAGTTTAATCTGAACATACATCTAGCAAAATATATACTTGTTGTCTAGTTTCCATTTTAAGTGGTGGACTTTCACTTCCAGATGATGTGTCATCTTGCAGCTTGGAATTCCAGGTGTTACAAGGGGAACTTAAGCCTGTATACAGCTGCCCCTGTTGTTCGGTGGTTTTTTTTTTTCCCTTTTCTTTTCCTATGGGTAGGTGGGTTCCATTTTTAAAAGATTTTTTTTTTTAAACATTCATTTCTGTTAACTGTTGCATATTACCTCTTGCTCTCATTGAAATGATTTATATTGATTTCCTCATCCCAAGAGGAAAAAGTGGGAATGCTGACCACACCAAAGCTTTGATATCTTGAGCTTTCCCTACTGGGAGAGCCAACACAAGGAACAGCACAGATTCGTGGAATCTGCAGTGAGGTGAAGGTTCTGAGTTTGGCACAATTATTTTCCGCCTCATGGTTTTTAGTAGTTGCTTCTTGTAGATGAAAACCCTGAGGAATTACTTCAAGGCTATGAAAGAAGCAGCATGTTTTCTCTAAGTACAGATGCCTAAAACACATACTACTCCATCTCTCAAATTACGTCATTTATGCCTCTTAGGGAAATAACTGATGTCTCACAGAGAGAGAATAAGAGAAGGTGAATTGTTTCTCCAGTGAATCTATGCTTAACTTCTGACAGATTGATAGATAGTTTTGGGTTGTTTTGTTTTTGTTCCTAGCAACAAGCATTTGAATATGAATTTGGAGCAATGTATGCCTGGATGTTGTGTGTGTTCACTGTCATCATGGCCTATAGCATTACGTGTCCCATCATTGTCCCGTTCGGTAAGTTTTTGGGATGAGCTGTGGGCACTGAGTGAGAGAGACAGGGGCGCGTGGGCGGTTCAGAAGGCCCAGTTCTGCGTTATTATTCCAGTTCAAATGCTGATAATCCTTAGGACTTGGATCCAACTTTCCTTACCTTGTGGAAAAACAAGGCAGAAGATGGTGAAGGTCTTTTACTGCCTTTAGAAGTTGAAAGTATGTTTCATGTCTATGCTTACGCTTATTTTATTTCTCAAGTTTGAGTTTATTAGCTCTGGTAGTGGTTTTTAATAGTAAAGCATAGGAGTTTAGGGTGGGTTTAGGGATGAGGGGATTATTTTTATCTCTGGGTTCTTGAGGTCTGGAAGAAGCGAGCTGCAGTGGGTACCCAGCCAAACTTGACTTGAGACGTTCTGATGCCCAGATCCTTAGGCACATTTGAAACAATTTTTGTCCTAAAGTTTTGTCCTAAAGATGTATGTAAAACAAAGCACAAAAATAAGCATGTTGATCCAGTAGCAGGAGACTGGAAAACTACCTGTGTTTTCAGTACTGCAGCTCTTCTGCATTGCAAACCATTTATCTAAAATTCCACACCCTGAATGAGAACGAGAAAAGGGGCTGTGGTCATCACAGCCCCATGGACAGCTGTATGCTCCGTGGCCCTGACCCCAGGGATGTGACCTAACAATGTGCTGGCTGCTTTGTTGGGACATGGTCTCGGTGAACACCGTAGCTGCCCTTTGACTGGAAAAGGGAATGCTGTGTACTCTGGTGGATGTGCTGGCTTAGAAAACCAGCTAAGTAGGAGCTCAGGGCATGTGGGTGGAGCACAGCTGCCCTGTGGTGTAGATGGAGCTGCAGGCCTACAAGACCCTGAGAAGGTATCAAGATCTCCAAGTCACAGACATCCTTTTTCTAGGATGTTTCTCCTGTTTGTTTGGCTTATCTCTGTCCCATAAACAAAAATTAATGTGTCTGCCTTAAGTTGATGTATCTGGCTTTGACTACTTTTCTCCTTCTTGTATCAGTCGTTAAATCCTGTATAGGTGTGCAAGAAACTAGCAATCTGTCTAGAATTCGTGGACAGTTGTCCATCTTTAGTGACTGTGACATGATCTGTGTCTTATTTTATTGCAGCTTTCGTTCACAGAGATTCTGGACTGTCATAAGAATTATGTAGAAAGAATTATTGCAGCAGCTACAGATATTTCCACTCTGGAAACCTGTTTATCAGGCATAAGTAGTGCTAACTCATTTTATATAGTTAGTATTTACCTTTTCTAATGCAAAATTTTAGAGTGCTAGATACAACATAATGACCTAAATTAGATATTGTTTAGAACTGTTTTTAATCAACAACCTTATTATTGGGAGAACGTGGCCAATTTTTTTTGTAACAATGTACTTGATATTTATTTACATTTTGTTTTGTGCGCAGTTGTAAATATCTGAATGTGCTAATGCATACCAGAGCTGTCGCAATTCATATCTGTCACAGCAGTAACTGTCTTTCTTTGGGGGGAGGAGAAATAGCTGACTTGAAATCTAATCAGGAATCTGTTGAAGTCTGGGTGGGAGACATTAAGCCACTGCTGGACCTTTCTTCCTTACCAGTACGGTGGTGGAGGAGTTACCACGTCTTCCCTGCTGGCATGGCCTCATGTGCTAGGATCTCTGGGCTCTCTCTGGGAGTGTGAGTGGTGCCACAGAGAAGCATGTGGAGGGGGGAGGAATGGGGAGACCCCAGGGGTCTTGGGCTGGGGGTGCAGCAGCCTTAGGAGCAGGCTGCTGTCGTGCAGCTGTACCCCGTTCACGCGTGGGTCGCATCGACCATTGGTATCTGGATTCTCAGTCATTGAGTTGCTGTAGGTCTGCCCACAGGATTGCTGCTTTTTATCAGTTCTTCAACAGCCTCTCCTCAGCTCTCCCTTTTTTCCTCCCAGGTTTAATATACATACTCCTGAAGCACATGGTTGACCGTTATAACCTTTACTATGCATATCTCCCTGCCAAGCTGGAGAAGAAGATGCACTTTGCAGCTGTGAACCAGGCCCTTGCAGCTCCAATTCTCTGCCTTTTCTGGCTCTATTTTTTCTCATTTTTGCGGCTAGGTAAGTATTACCTTTTCCCACCTAGAAGCTGCTTTTACCTTTCTTGCCAGCTTACCTAAATCATGTATGAAGTTTCATAGGCTTTGTGGGGTTTTCTATTTGCTTCCATAAATGGGAAGTCATTGTGGTTACCTGTGACACTGAATTATACATTTGCAGATTACAGAAGTTTGCATAAGATACTCTGATGGAGATGGCTGATATGTTAACTTAAACCTGTTAGCACGGAGCTTTGTATTTCTTCATTTTACAGGAGATTGTGTGTTCCCTAAATCTGTAGGGTTTGAATTGTCCAGTTGGGCTGTGGATTGTCAGACAGTAAAAATTAAGTAAATCAAAAATCTATTCAGAATTAGCTCTTTCTAATGAGATGGTCTCTGGCGTCACTACCTGTGCAGAAGTTTAACATGCCTGGGTGAATTGGCTATTGCCTCTGTTGTACAGCTGTCATTTAGAAAAAATGTTGGCTAATGCTACTAAGGCCTGTGTTCTACATCATCCATCAAACTTTACGTGGAAGACTGCAGTGAGATAGTGACTCGCCTCCCCATATTGTAGTTTGAAACCTCATGTTTTGCGTGTAACATTTTAAAACTAGGGATGTTCTGTATTTTGCAAATACCTGGCATTGATAGTGTTGGCTGTGGTGTACTAAGAACTTTGACGTCAGAAAAAGTAGGCGATAGCTTACGGCTTTTTGTCCGTGATACAGGAGGAAGCATTTGGCATGGAACAGGGATGATGCTGGAAGGAGTTGAGCTTCCCTTCTTGGGAAGGAGGCCCTTGGCATCTGTCTGTATTTTGCCCTCTTCTCTGCTTTCACAGCACTGGTGACAAATGACCATGCTTGCATTGTGTGTTTTAGCATACCAGTAGTAAAAGAAGATGTTGTTGGCAGACTGTCATCTAGCTGTAGAAAGAACTCCCTGTGCTTGTAAGAGGCACTCGGAACTACTGCTTCAGGCTGCCCTTGGACTTGAGCAGATGTCCCTGCATTACCTGTATGTTTGGGAGCTTGTTTTTTCCCCTTCTTTTGAGAGCTGTCTTTGCCACCAGGAAGACCAACAAATCTATGTCCTTTAACGTAACAGCAGAATTTCTAGACCATGCTTTGAAAAAATCAACTCCAAACATGCAGCAATTGATGTGCCTCTTTAATTGTTATGAAGGAAATCCTGGTGTAGGAAAAATTAAATCTTTATAGTAATGTTTTCTGGATCTACATCTGTGGTAAAATCATCATTTGTCATGGAACTTAGTAATGGAAAACCCAGGCCAGGTTACCATGTTTGGCTTGGTCAGTATAGAGGATCCTGTTCACAGGATGTTTTCAGTGATTTGGCAGCGCCCAGGGCAGTCTAGCCAAGTGGTACGAGTCTGAGAGGTAGGAACTCGAGATTTTGATTTCATTGCCATTGATTTCATTGCTGCTTCTTGTGCAAAAGAGAAGGAAGGAGGGGGAAGAGTGTTCTGCTTCCCTATCTGAAAAATAAATCAGTTTATGGTGTGTCAAGCTTGATTAGTCACTGATTTGTATAGTTTGCCTGGTATGGATATTTTGGTCTGGTTGCAGAGTACGGTGGTAATACTCTGTTTTCTCACTCATCATATTGATGTAAGTCTGGAAGGACTTCTATCCCAGTTCTCAGTCAGGATCGAGTATCGCTTGCCTGCCTGCAGGAGGTGATGGGCTGCACTGGTGTGCCGTCTATTTCCTTCTCAGTTGCTGTTTTCTTCCTCATCTCTCGTGCCATCCATTCATCCACCCACCATACACCAGACGCGCCCCTGGGCCTTGCACAACTGAGACGGTGACGGTACTATCTGCAGTTCAGCCCCTGTCTCCTGGGAGAGTTACTGGAGTCCCGTGTTCTCTAGAGCTGTTGGCAGGGAGGGCTGCTTGAGGATGCAGGGCAGGGAAAACTGATCTTCGGAGATTTCTTCTTCTCTGATCTCTGTTGTTTGCCTTGTGGTTCACATCATATGTTTACTTTGGTGTAGATGTGCCTCTCCAGCTGGTAAATATCCATGTAACTTACACTTACAAAAACAACCTCTTCTAAAGGACATTCCAGAATACCCATAGGGATGTTTTTTCACTTCTCTTTTTGGTTTGAACAGTGACGTGGTCTTTGTGGTTTGGGTTTTTTTTGGGGGGAGGAAGAATGGGGGGGGGAGTGTTGGTTGTTTTTGTGGGTATTTTTTCTTTTTTTTTCTTTTTTTTTTTTTCTTTCCCCGCCCCATGAACAGATCTGCACAGGGTTTATATAACCTGCTAAAAAGTAAAGCTTGTCTGTTCTGTGCCACTGCATGTGCTGGCATTACCACACAAATATTTGAAGGTTGGTGTTGACTCTTTTGACTAAAGAAGCTTGGAAACAGCTAAGGTCTTGGGGTTTTTTTCCTAATATCTTACTCAAGGCATCTTTGCTGCAAAATTAAATTAATTTCTTCAGAATATTTACCCAGTGGACCTGGAGAATAATACGTCACTGTAATCATTGTAACTCTTTCCATACAAGAGGCTGCTACCATGTCTTTTCATACAGTTTTTTTCTTTCTCTCTTTCTGTCTATGAAGAAAAATTACCTTTCGGCTTATTTCACGTTTACTCAGTTTCTTCTCTTGTTTCTTTTTTTCTTGGATTTCTCCCAGTTCTGTCCATATTTTATTACGACATCCTACACAGACAAGGCTGCTCAAGTTGAAGGTTCATTAGCACCAAATTATTTTGTATAGGTACCAGAGACTTGATTTATTTTTTTTCCTTCCTGTGTTTTGTGGTAACATCACACTATTGACTGCTTTCCAGCTTGTAATCATCAGTTGTATTCTGCAGTGCTACAGGCTTGTTCTCCCTCATATCTACATCTCATTTTTCCTTCCAAATTGAAGTTATTTACAGTTTCCTACATACAATTTCATCTTACTCTTTATTTTTTGGTTTGGGCTTTTGTTTTTTGCTTGAAAGAGGGGGGTGTTGTCTAATCTGTCAATGTCACTTTTTTTTTTCTGGTTTTTTCCTTTGGGTTGTTTGCAAGCCATCTAGTTTGGTGACATCCTCATATTTAATAAATGGACTCTATCTATTACATTTCACAGATCATTAATGAAAGTATTTTAGAAGTGGGTCCAGAATAGATGACTGAGGGAGGAGGAAAAGAATCGCTCTGAGTAGCGTTTATCATTCAAGTGTTGCAGCCACCTTTCTTGGCCTTTAAGGAAGCTGGGGAGACAGCCTTCTCAGCAGTTCTACTAGTCAGCAAGCTTTGTGCGTGATGAGGTTCTCCTGTTTGTGTCTGGAAGTGCCCAGTTCCCTAAGGAAAAAACCCATGAGGCTTCCATAATGGGGAAGCTAAAGGTTGGTTGGTTTGGTTTTCCTGCTATGTATTTTTATATTGTATTCTCTGGATATTTTTCTAGGCTTTAAAGCACCTACAACCATGTTTACCTTCCTAGTTGTCAACATCACAATCGTTATTTGCTTGGCTTATACTTGTTTCGGCTGTTTCAAGTACCTAAGCCCGCTAAATTACAAGGTAAGTGGTGGATACCCAACACCTTTCAGCACCTACCTATGCACCAGCCGTTCCTACTGCATCGTTTGTGCCTTCTCGCTAGCAACATCTGTCCGCAAAGGTTGATCCCGGTAAGATGGCTGAAGAGGGGCTGGTAGCAGAGGTAGGCTGCTTGGCACAGCGGAAATCCTGTCGGTGTTAGCAGGAGCTGAATTTGAGAGGAAGGAGCAGTATGGAAGAAGCACGCAAGAGGAGTGGAGGAGAGGGTACCAGCACTGCACAGAGATCTCTCTGCGCAGGTTTTCGGGTGTATGTCTGTTGCTTTGATTTACCAGTTTGATATTGTCTCTCTTCCTTTCCCCACCTGTTACTGGTTACAGATAGAAGACACGCAGTGTGAAAGAGGAAGTGACACAGATGTACCAACCATCCCAACATCTTCTGTAAGAAGTTAAGAGTTACTAATATTCTCTTACGTTTCCTAGAAAAACTTAACTTGTCACCCTGGTTACCAAAGAGCTTGTGTAGGACATATTAGTCTGACTGGACTGTGGGACTTCCCATGTGCCTGTGGGACCAGAGAGTTCTGCAGCTGGGCTCCTTGACTGTTCCCAGGTGGTGTTCCAGAAGTACCTTCGGCTGACGTTTTAGGAGTAGTTGGGACATGCTCCTTCCCGCAGCTCTGTACGCTGTGTTCTGGGCCTTACACCAGACAGATCCTCACATCTGGATAGCTGCCAGACGCAGTCAGTTGCCACTGCTTTGCGACTTTGAAAGTTGTGACGTGTGTATTGGGTCTTACCTGCCATGTCACTGAAAAGGATGTAGGACTGAGGTAGAAATAGAGGTTTTTGTGCCACAGTCTACAGGTGCGGGTGAGTGTTGCGCCAGGAAGCCTCCATTAGGGTGCAAAAGGCCTTAGGTGTTAAGGTGAAGAATGGGAAATGGATGAAAAGAAGAGTGGCGAGGGGAAAAGTTACCCTGGGTGAATTATCCCAACGTTGTACTTTGAGAGACCAGTAAAATCCTTAACGCTTGTGATTTCAGATGTACGTCCCCCAGGTTTTGCATCCTCATTCTACAGAAAGGACGATGCTTGCCTATAAGGAGCAGCAATCGTATGGCACCATGGACGACACTAATTCACAGGCGGAAGAAATCATAAACTATTGTGCTGGACCTGCAATTGTTGAGCAGGCGTCGAGAGGCTCGCTTTGAATGCCAAGGGCCAACACAAGGTGGAGCACTTGGTCCAGGTTTAGGAGAACTAATTCCCCACCACCCTCTACTAAGTATTCTGTTTTATTTACGTATTCCTGCCTACGAAAGAGATACAGAAGTAACTTATTGTGTGGTCTGCAGCTGCGCTGGGAGATTAAAAAGCAGATGCCTTGGGACTGATTGTTTTTCGTGCTGTCTACACACATTGTGAAACAAACATGTTGAACACAGAGATGCTGATCCTCAGGGAATTCACTTATGCTATCTCATCACTTGCCTTATGAATTTAACTTATGCTGCATATAGACAACTGGTCACCAAAGTAAATGCAGCTATTACAGCTGTCATTTATTTATTGAAAATAATTCTTGGTTTTAAAAATAATAATAATAAAAAAACCCTTTAGTATTTATAAACCTCTTGGGATGTGTTAAATGCTGAGGCAGTGTCACTCTGGATGAAAACGCTGTTTGCGTGGGCGCTGAGGGTGGTGTGTGGGAGTCTCTCCTTTCCCAGTACTCGGTGTGGACTTGACGATGTTACTTTTTTTCCTTAAAAGAGATGAGGGAGTTACTGTGCACTTGGGTCCTAAAAGTACCAAAGCAAAAAGATTGGTGTAAAGAAGGGAGTGATTTATCTGGTACTGTTTTTAGATACTTTTGGAGGACGTTTAGGTTGTTAGTTTCTGTTCACTTTTTTTAAGGGCCTTCCACAATGAAAGTTCACCTGCCAATGATAACAGATGTAAACATTTTACCTTTCTTTTAATCTTGGGTCAAAATGACAGATCTCTGGGTTTTCTCTATAGTGCCAATTATATGAACTGTAAGATACTAAGTTTTAAAATTATGTAGTAGGTGCCAATTTATTCCAGAGTACAGTGTCAAAGTGTAACTAATAATCACCATGCAATAAAACACTGAGTTTGGAGAAATTTTAGGCTGTCTGGATTGATTTATTTTTTTCTTTGTGTATTGAAACAGTTCTTTTGCTAGTGGCCTCACAGCATGATAGGTGTCATGAACTGTTTGTAAGAGCACTGTCAGGAGGTGTAGAATGACAGTATGTCCCCCGAGAGATTTGAATACTTTTAAATTTCTCTGGGGGATGGATCTTGGTGACCTTCAGATGGGAGAAGTTTTGGCCCTCCCCCAGCCCTCGTTTGGCTGCTCATCGTTAAACTGTTAGTTCCTGAACTTGACCTTTTCTAGCGTGTTTGTGAAGCAGCAACATTGCGAGACTGGAGTAGAATTTGTGCCATAAACAAGCATGTGCAGATGTTCAGTGTCTTACAGGACTGCCTCCAGCTTCCCCAGCCCAGCGCTCTGGAGGAACGCTGAGCAGGAGACCTGCCCTGCTGGAAGAAACGCTGCAGGGCTCCGGTACCCCTCGTGACCCACCCGTCCCGTTAATTGAAGGTACATGTCACTCCGGCTTCTTAAAAGGCAAGTGAGGAGCCTTGTCTAGTGGGGAGCATGGATTTGTGTCAGACTTTTTCATACCATCGCTTCAGTGTTGCAGTTTAGTCAGGGGGGCATGCGCGTGTGTGTGTTGGGGGGATAATGTTTTGATTTTAGCAGCCATGTTATTACTGGAGGTGGAACGTACATTGAATATTGTGGGGTTTTTTTTAGCAATTGTGGCATTGGTAGAGGTGGTGTGTACCCTGGATAGAAACTGCCATTTAAGATTGGTATTCAAACCACGAAAAAATAAAACCAACATACTCCACATTTTTTTGTTTCTTGAGTCTCTCGCACAGATTTCAAGGAGGGGACGGAGCCCGTTGTATTAATTAGATCAGAAGTCTGTGGTTGTTCCAATTCATTTCTAGCTGCAGTACCCCATCTCCTACAGGTGTCTGCAGGAGCAGTGGACACTTACGTGTATACTAATTGAGGAATCAAAGAAATGATTCAGCTGCCACACTTGATCTGTTTACAGGGCTGGCATTGTGGGATTTTTATACTCTGTGGTGTAACTTACTGTTTTGAACAAGTGACTGTTGATATTCACTGTGAGGTTCTATATGTCCTATTAAGGACAAAAACTCTTTCGGTGATTGGATTTCTCTTTCGTGCTTGGAAGGCTGCTGAACCTTGGTAACGAAGCTCCTTGTGGCTGACACGGGTTCAGTACAGACAGGGCCCGCTTTCCTGTGATCCTGAGTAAACCCACCTCCAGTCATGCTGAAGTGCTTCAGATATGGAATATGGAAAACCTACTAGGTAATGAAAAGTTGCATCTTGCTAAGTACTCATTACTGGCATTTGGGGAACCCGTTCATGTCTCCGATGGGGAAATCACCTGCATATTTCACTTATCACATAGCAGCCATTCTTGTTTGCTGCTGTACTCAGTTGCACTTAAACTCTTAGAAATGTCTGCGATATTAGGACATGCACTAGTTTGAGTAAATGCTGGGATTATTTATTAGTAAATAATCACAAGACCTCTGTGTATAGCAACACACAAATTAAAGGCTGGTTTATCAGCTTTTCTATGTTGTGCTTGCTTCCCAGTATCATTTGGGTCTCTCTCCGAGAGCTGGAAGTAATTAGGAAACTGCACTGGCTCTAATTCAGTCCTTCACGCTGGTGGATATCTCTGAGAGGATAAAATTAGAGCAGCAGGAGAAACTCCTTGCATTCCTTGCTGAGCCTTAGAGAAAAGCTGAGGAATGGAAGCCTCAGCAAATGTGGATATTGGCTGCACTGTGTTTGAAATTCATATTTAAAGCCATTGCACATTCTTTACTGTTCTTTTTATAAATCTTTTGGCAGGAAGCCTAAGCAAGTGGCCCAGCTGGAGTTACTGATTGTAGCTCCCAGAAGCCATATTCGCTGAGACCCAGCGCCTGCTGCTTGCCTTGGATTGCTCAGTTGGAACAACTCCACCCCCACCTTGCTCCTAGTGAAGCCCTTACTTGGGTTCTAGCAGCCACCACCAGCAGTGCTCCATCCCGGACAAGTCTGCCACTCAAACATGAGTAATCCCTACAGCGTGGTCTGTGATAGGATTCTCTGTGACCCAACTGAGGGGACAGCTCTGAAAGTGAAGTTGGAGAACGGAGCCTGTTTGATACTTGTACAATCCAGAGCACTTCTGCAAAGACACCACTATTGATGATTTTCTTCTGTAGTGAAGGAAATGCTATATGGTATGCTGAGACTCACACCCCCCACCCCCAAAAAAATAAACACCCCGCCCAAACAACAAAAAAAGCTAATAAAAAAAAACCAACTTGGCTAGTGTAGATGAACCTAGCTCCATGTCAGTTAGAGCTTATTAGAATTCTATGTGTGTGCCCAATCTGGTTCACCTCCTGCCCTGCTACAACACATCAACACCCAAATGAAGATTGTACGATTTCTTGCTTGCATTAGGTGCACACATTCATGCCTTGTTTTCCTTTGGACTTTTCCCATGTCCTGAGCCAAAAGGAGATCTCTGTGCTGGTTAAGTTTTTACGTGCTTCAGTGTAGCATAGACCATGTTCTTTCTGTCTCTTTACAGAAATCCCGCTCCCAGCTCGGTTTACCCACAGATGCCAGCAGCACAACTGAAACCTTTCTCACGTATGATCTACAGATGATTCATTTATTAGCTTTTGGAAGCCTTTTATGCATTTCAAGAAGGTGGGGTTGTCCTAGGAGCTGCAGACCACAGAGTTGTTCTCCTGGCTCTTAGCAAAAGTGAGGTGAGAGGCACGGGAAAATTTGGGGAGGAGGGATCTTTTTCTGTCACTAACACAAACCCAGGTCTGTTGAGTACAAAGAAAAGACGCACTTTAACGTTCCTAAACTGTATCAATACAAGAAAACACACGCTTCTAGTTCCAAATGATGGCCAGGGTCATAACTTTCAAAGAGCCCATGTGTCTTATCTTCTTAAACTGGCCTTGCAAATTCCTTCTCCATCTAAAGACTTCTCGAATGATTCTGCTTGTCACCTGTCTCTAACAGCTGCAAGTGTCTGTTTCAGATATTTCAGAGGTACAAAAGTTGTTCTTTCTTTCAAGGACAGCTGCCTGACAGATCAAAATGGAAAGGAAATGACCAAAAGCGGAGACACTGAAAATTGAGTCGTCATAGTGGAACATTCTTCCCTCTAACTTTTTGGTTCTTGGGTTAACTCCTGGCTCTTGCTTTGTATCCAACATCCTATTAGTTAGGCTGTAGCATCTCAGCTGCAGCAAGTGCAACTTCCCAATTTTTTTGTGCTCAAATAGAGAGGTCCTGGGTTATCTTCACTTGTTCATTGTTGGCACAGTCTGTAAGCATTTGCTGTTTGAAGAGAATGGGTATCAAGATCAGCTGTCTTTCTATTGCACATACCATAATTAGCTTTTAATTCTTTTGATGAAACAATGACTGTGGCCCTGTGAGTGAACTGGTGTAGTATACAAAGCTACTTTTTCCTACTCAATGTGCCTCCGTTACTAATCTCTTCCAACTAGGAGCCTGCAGTCTCCAGTAAAGCGCGACTCTGGATTCCTGGTTGAAAGAAATGTTGCTTTCCTGGAGGAGGATTTGTCCCCTTCTGTAGCAGCTTATTTCCTGCCTTCCTAGGTAAGTTCTCACGTAACAAGTATCTGAACTTCTCACCTTTGAAATCCTTTGAAAGGATTGAAAGTCCCAACTCAAGACCAACTTTTATGGCTAGTGGAAATTAATACTCTCTGGTGTTAAGTAAGGATTTCACTAACTTAACGAGCTAAATTTCCACCTTCAATTCTGGGTGGAGTTCTCTTTCTACTAAAGTTCTGGTTTGGAAACATCCGTCATGGCCACAACTAGATTTCCTCAGGTCTAGTTAGAGTTTGTGTATTTGTACTTTTTACTACTGTATTTGACTTTCTGCACAACAGCTTCTCTTTATTTCGTTGGGGGGAGGGGGGGGGTGGGGGTGTCCTGTGCTGTGGGATAGATGTTTGGAAGGTTCAGTACATTGTATTTGTTTGTAGAAGTGTCTAAAAGAACCCAAATTCTCCGATTCTTAGTTGTCATCTCTCTAAAATGGTGTTGGCAACATCTAATGACATAAAGTTTGTCATCTTCAGCAGTCTGGAGCTTCAACACATCTTACCATTTCCCTGTGATGTGATAGACATGTGATACATATGATATAACACAGATATGATGGTGTCATTTTAGGGCGTTAAAACACTTATCTTCCAGACCCTAAACTGGTGTTTATGTTTAGATCTTGAAGTAAAATAGCTTTTTCTGAGAAGTGCCAGGACAGTGGTTGCACGATCTGATAGCTTTGAACACTCTATACTAGATCTTTGCATGATATTCAAGTGGGAATGGGTGGGACTGTAAATAGCCAAGAAGAGGACAGGGAAATTTTCACATCTATTTCTAGACTCAGTGGTTAATTAAGTGCAGGTTCATAGATAATGAAGACGCTATTCTCAAAAGTGATGTTTAAAATAGAGTTCTAGAAATCTAATGTATGGTATGTCTTAAGGTATTCATAAATAAAATAGAAGCCAGAATTTGTTGCTGTCTCATATTGTTACTGCTGTGTAGTTGTAAACCTCCAGTTTTTATGTAGCCATGCAAAAGAGTGAAAGTTTGTAATGAAAGTCAGTGACTGTTTTTGAAAGGTGTCTATCTGTTGTGCTTCTCAGATGTTTATTTAAAAAGCTGCAGTACAGGAGGAAGACTGAGAGCAGAGGGAATGCAAGTTAGATGTACTTTTGTACACAGCTCACCTTCCTTCATGCATTTATATACTTGGGTTGGTCAATTCCCCTTGGTGAATCCATGTTGACTACTTCTGATAACCTTCTTTTCCTCCAGATACTTGGAGATGATGCCCAGAATGAGTTGTTCTGTCATCTTTCCAGGGATGGAGGTGAGGGAAACTACTGGCCTGTAGTTTCCCAAGTCTTCCTTCTTGCCCCTTTTGAAGACTGGAGTGACATTGGCTTTCCTCCAGTCCTCAGGCACCTCACCTGTTCTCCAGGACCTTTCAAGGATGATGGAGAGTGGACCAGCAGCGACTTCTGCCAGCTCCCTCAGCACTCGTGGGTGCATCCCATCAGGACCCATGGACTGTGGATTAGCTTTATTAGAGCCTGCTCTCCTGAAATGTAAAGCACCAAGTTGCTCCTTGCAAGTGAATGTCTTCCATGTTAAAACTTATTTTGAATTCTAAATTCTTTTTTTTTTTCCTATGGCAAGTTATCAGTATTTTTTTTCCCCTCCATCTGTAGACATAGAGAAATAAAACCAGCAGCTACCTCCACAAAGAAAATGGAAAAGGAAGTGATTTAAAAAAAAATTTGCTAAGTACCATAATTTGGATGCAGGCATTGATTTTTTTTTAAATTTTTTTTTATGACAGGGCTCTAGCTTTACAGAATGGAGTAGGCTTTTCTCATGTTATATTTGATGTCTGTAACTTCAAAATCGTTCCTAAAATAGGAAGAATTCATTCCCTTCTAAGACCAGAAATCAGAATCTGTTGGGAAGAAAAGGGCAAAAATTGAGAAGTAAATTGGTTGTCCATCTTTGAGAGGAGTCATTTAAGCAATGATTTGTTATTTAGCTTTAAAAAGAAAAAGACATAGTGGTGAAGTTAGGACAATTAATTATATTTAGGTTCTGCAATGGGTTCTGCTGCTCAGTTTGTCTGAGATATTACTTAATCCCTTCTTGTCTCTGGTTTCTCTGAAAGATTAAGAACAGCTTCTGATCACTGCAATAAGCTTTAACAGCCACAAAAGACTTGGAGTGATGCAAAAAAAAAAAAAAATTCCATTGAGATAAAAATGCAGGGGTGGACCTTAGTTCCCTTGAGACTGTACAAGAATTCCTAGAACTCAAGAGATACAAATGTATTTACACAGGAACTCAGACCAACAATGCAGGCTTGGTTGCAAATGAGCTTATGAACTGCTGGAAAATAAAGCTCTTGTTAGACTTGCTCCATTTGGGGGAGTTGAAAGGCTAGTAGGCGCACTCTTAACAAGAGATGAGATCCTGAGGCAGTGATGGCCACAGTCCAAAAGTGAGTGGGAGTACTTAGGCTCAGCTGGAGCACAGCTGCAGCCCAAGCTCATGAAATTGCACCGAGCAAGGGATGCTGTACAGACAACGGCAAAAATGTTAGCTGGGCTAGGTATTTCCCCGCTGCAGAGGAAGATGTTGACATGGCTGCTCTGAATACCTTAGAGTGGGACACGTCCGTGTACTCTTGTGCAATGGACTAGGAATGAAGCAACAGTAGGCGGATGTGTTGAGGAGGAAGGATGGGGTATTTACCAGGGAGCCAGTACCAGCAGAACAGGTGAAAGTTGCTTTTGCACTGGATGTGGAGTGGATACCAGTGCGGGGGCGAGTCAGGGACTGGGAGGAATTTCGGAGCTAAGGGTGCAGTTTCCCGTTTCACCTGCCTCCAGGGCCTGGCGCAGGCTGCAGCTGCTGCGAGGGGCAGGCAGCTGGGCTGCGGGCGCAGCCAGAGCCCCTGGCTCAGCCCTGGGGGCAGGGGGCTTTGCAAGCGGGATGCTGGGCCCCTTGCAGCTGCTGGGACGGGCAGCGCAGGCAAGGTGAAGCACCCGCTTTCCCTCCTTGCAATTCTTGTGTGCTGTTGGAACAGTCGTGTGCCAGCCTCCACGCGTAGTGGAGTTTGTCGTGCCGGTACCTTTGGCTCAGTAGCTTGGCGGTTGAGCGTAGGTTTGTCTTCTCACGTTTCTGTTACCTTTCCTCTATACGGTGCTGTACTCCCTCGGCACTGATCATCTGCAGGGGTTTGAACCGTTGCTGCAAAGGGGGATTAGCTTTCATTTAAGAAGATGGAAACTCGTCACTTAAATCTCATTTGTCGTTCGTGCTCTCCTCAAAACTGCAGACATTCAGTTATTAAACACAGGGAGAGTGTAAGCATCCTTCTTAACATGTTAAAATCCAATCAGGAAGGTATTTTCAAGACTGAAGTTTGGACTACCTCTAGCAAGGGGAAAGAGCTGTCACTCAGCGCAGATCTGTTTATAAATACTGCTCTCCAGAAGACAACTGACAATTGTAATGGGGCTAATTCTTCTAGCAGCATTGGCATAACACCATCAGGGCTGTCTGGCACTGCACAGGATATTTCTTCCGTGAAAGAAAACTAATCCTAAGCAAGATGGTTTTAGTGTGAGTTATGTTCCTTAAAGTGCTATTGCAGCAAGTAAAACAAGTGGCATCATTTCTCAGTGTTTTAAAATAAGCTACCCTGAAATCAATATGGATTTATTCCTTGTCTCTTCCCACAGTATCCAGAAGGATCTTTCCATTCCTCTTTCAGACAAAAACATATCTTCATTTAATGCATATTATGTATTGCACCTGCTGTAAAACAGAATATACATTTGATTGACTGTCTTGAACCCATCAGTCCCTGCCCCTGAGCAATTCCAGCTGACTCAGTGGTGATGAATAGTGCCCCTTATGGATCTAGGTCTAACTGTGATGCTAGACTTAACGGATTCTGGGTTTTGTTAAAGGACGGTTTAACTTCCTTTTTCATATGAAAGCGTGATTTCTGTTCTCTTTTTTTTTCCATTCATAATCTGAGTAATGCCTGACTTCTTTGTTTAATGTACATGAAGTTGTCTTGTGTAATTGTGTAAGATGTCCAAAGGCTGCACAGAGTGGCTTGGATTGTTCAGGACTTTATGGTTTGTAGTTTAACAGTCAGAAGTCAAATGTGGTTGCAGTGGGAGTTAGTTTAGCTGGAGCTGTGTGAGAAGATTATGACCTTACTAGTGTTTTTCCATACCAGAAGCAGATATTTTCCGAAGTGCTTCAGTTTATTTTCAGTGGCATCTCCATGGTTTTGAACCTCGATCCAGACCCTTCATAGGCTATAAATGGCTAATTAAAAAGCAGGGTTTTGATCAGCTACTTCTGGTTTCAGTGTGGGATAAATGCATGTTTTGGAGCAACTTAAGGAGGAATGGCTTTCAGGACCAGAGTTTCTTTGAGCAGGGACTTTGGGGCAACTTTGGTCCAGACATGGAAGCTTCACCAAGCAACGGCTCTGGCGCAAAACGTTTGGAGTATCAATGTCATTGGATTCTGGGTTCTCCTGAAGGCCATAGCTACTATTTCAGAGCGCCTTATTCCCAAGAAACAGCCCAGCCAGCCCAACAGCAGCGTGTTTGGCCTTGTTAGAGGAAACTTACTGGCTGAGCAGCAGGTAATCAGCTGGCTCACTTAAATAAGAACAAGTATAACAGAGCAGGAAGTCATTTCTTGCTGCTTATTACTATTGCAATAGTCTGATACGCAATTACTTGCTAACAGAAATGTTACAACTATTTCTGATTATCTGACTTTTGCACTACTGAATGCTGTACCAGAGTGTATCAGAAATGAGTCTGGATTCACTCAAGGTGGTTTTCAAATCCAAGTCTCAGGCTCATGGGGGAGTTCTTCCCTGCAGGAAGAGATACAGATGCTATCACTAGCCCGCAAACACTTCATTAGCATTAAACCTTGCACTACAGGCAGTGGGATTGGCTGTGTATATCTAAAACAAGATTATTATTTTGAAAAAGAGGAGGGGAATTGATAGCAGGCTTTACAGCTGGTACATAGCTGAATTTTATACTCTTTCATATTGTCGTAGTATTTCACCGAATCTTTGTATCTCAGTGTAGATAAGTAGGTGATGAATCAACAGCTGCTGATAGCTGCGGGCTTAAGACTTGAGTAGTGCGACATCAGAATTCAGAACAACCTTTGCTATGTAACAGGTGTTTAATTATAATTTTTAAACTTCTACAGTCTACCACACCTTTTATGTCCAGATTTTTTCCTCTTTCAGACAGTAGCTAATCAAACTCATTTTTGCGCTGGATTTAGTGTCTCAGCATGTATCTTCTATACTAAGTAAAACTGACAGTGTGGGCAGCTCATGTTTGTAGTAGTAGGCTGATGTGTACTTACCTGGCCTGCAGAGCGGGGCAAGGACGTGCTCGCTTACTGTCTCTGTTCATTATCATTGTCTCAGATTGCTGAGCACTGTGAGGCACATTTAAAAATAGAAAGGTTCTACAGGAGGTTGTTTTTTGTCCAGCTCTCACTGGTGACTGAGCTGCTGCAACACAGTTTCACAAAACAGAGTCCTGATGTACCTCCTTTCACTGAGGCTGGGCCCCTTCAAGCAGATCTGCTGCACAAGGGAAAGAGAAAACACTTCGAGCCTTCTCCTCACATCTGAAAATTGGTTTGGCAGGTATCATATAGCAAACTTCCTTCCCACTTACTTTATCTGCATTGTGACTGAGCAGTCCCTGGGGAAGTATTCAGTTCTATCAGTATATGGCAGTGCTCCCTAGCACCACAGCAGATGTCTGCATGTGCATTAAAGATGAGAGAGGATGATCTCCAGCTCTGAAATATAAGGCCACCCAGGGGACAGAAGTAAGGCAAAAACAAATGGCCAGAGATCAAGACTTGTGCAAGAGGGAGCACAGGGGTGCATGTAAACAGCTGTCATTGTCAGAGGTGAGCTAATTCCTCCTGAATAAGCAACCTTTTTTTAATATACTGAACCTGAAACATGTTTGGGGATGGTCTTCTCTGAGAAGAATCTATTTTAGACTAAGTGAATGATTCTGTGTTTTCTTCCTGTCTAGTCAAAACAAACAGGCCTGAACCACGTTATTTTGCAAATGAGAACATAAATTTTGACTAATGAAAGCATTTATGAGTACTCACTATTAATCTGGAAGCAGTCAGCTGGCTTAAAGAATTCAAGTACAGCTTGAAGGTCTAAGGCAGCACTGCAGTTAGACCTTGCCGGGAGACCTGAGACATGCTGTGCCTTCCTCTGCTGGCAGAGGTAGGTGCAGAAGCCCAGAAGGCAGAGGGAAGGGTTGCAAGAGGTCTCATCTCTGCTCAGAAAACTGATCCAAACTATTCCACAACCCATCTGCCCTAATGATTTTCTGTCACAGCATATCAGGTGGCTTTGAGCACTAAGATTCAAATGTGCCCAGCAGGAGTGTTGACTTTCCTTCTGTGAACCAAACTAGTTGGTATTCTTGGGTCTAAAGCCCTGTAGGATAGAGTCAGGCTCTGCTGAAGTGACTGTTATTTAACAGCTTCCATTTCAATTAATACTGTGAAATAATACTAATCCATGCGAGTGTTATTAGTGGATTATATTTCTCTCTGCTTGCAGGGGTAGGGAAGTATATCACAAGTGACTGAAGAACAAAACCATACTGAAATCAGTCATCTGGATACAGTTTAAGAGCGTTTGAAGCTCAACTGCACACACTAGGGACTGTTGCTGGCAAAAACATACAGACCTTCAACTTCAATTTTCTTTGAGCAGTTTGCCTTCAATCTGACCTCTGTAACAGATCCAGTACCGAATCGACAGGTTCTGAATTGACACTTCTCTGCTGCCACCAAGCAAAGTCTCAGTTATTAAAAATTTAAAAGAAACATAGAGGTATTATTCAAAATTTTAATGCAAGTTTCTTTTAATTTTGAAATAATCAGATTTTTATTCTTTAATAAGTATTCACAATAGCCTGCAGAAGCAGTGCAAAGCCACAGTGTTCTGTGCCGATCCAGGGCTATGATTTTAGTGAAGAGTAGCTTAGGCTGTAGTTACTCCCACCCAACCCCTCTTTCTAGTCTGAGCTACACCCACCTCTGTGTTTCAGCTGCTCCTCACATGTCGCTGACCCAGGAGCCAGGGGGCAGGGGAGCTGAGCTTCCTCACAGCCAGGAAGCTGCTTAACAGCACAGGCTTGAAGAGAAAGGCAGCCAGCAGTAGCCAGCTGGCTGGTTTAAAGGTACTGTAGATCATCGATGCTGATTAACTGATGCATTCATGCAAGTTAGGTCTTGCTAGGCCGTTCCCCATTCTTTACAGGAGGAACCTCGCACCCACACCAACTCAAGTTTTACTGCTGCTGTGGAAAAAAAAAGCCTTTCATAACAATTAAACTGTTACTAGTTATAAGGTCTATTTCTCAAATTTCAGAGCAAGAGTCAGGAGTACTACAGAACAGATTTTAAAAGTCCGTGCTTGGGGGAGAAAGTAATCCAGTAATCTTCATGCTACCTTCTTAGCCTCGCTGAACAAAATAAACCACCCCAAAACCAGTAGGTACGCAACAGCAGTATCTCATTGAGATATACAGCATTCTTCTTGCTGTCCTTTATCACATCTGGTCAAGAATAAGATCTAATTACATGGATTACAGTAGACTTAGTAAGGCCCATACCTGTGCTAAGATATATGCAATTACCCTGCTCTCTGTTATTCTTTCTTTCTCCAAAGTTGCTCTTTCTCTACTTTCCCAACAAATTGCAGAATGTCTTTAGCAAGAAGTTCAGGTTCCTCCAAAGCTGCAAAGTGGCCACCTCGAGGCATGAAATGGAAGGAAACTATGTTGGTGTATTTCTTCTGGGCCCAAGCCTGGGGTGTGTGCATGACTTCATTAGGGAAGGAGGCAATGCCAGTGGGTACTTGTACTGTGAGCCTGAGAGGAGAGAGAATAATTTTAATCTTTCAAACATTTAACTTGGCAAGAAATGGAAAGTCCCATGGAACTATTGTTCTTAAACAGTTGGGCACACTGTAGACAATTAAAATTTGACTTGCAGATCCTAAATTTGAACATTTGACAGGACTCCCATTCCTGGGGAAAAAAAAGCAACCCACCACAATTCTAATTTTTGCACCAAGTTTCCTCATGCTGCATTCAGGCCACAAGAGTCATGTATTGAGGGGAAAGCACACAATCTGACATGGGCTAGAGAGAGCTTTACAGTGAAGATTACAACTAGAACATGTTGAGTCTGTCAGGACAACTGGAGGGTAGGCAGGGGAAGAAGTATATTGAACTGCTACAAAAAGGGAAAACGGCGGCTGCCTAATTTTATGTAGGACTTTGAGACTCTTTCCTCTAGGCCTATAGAAACTCATATAGCTCATCTCATGTAGGCAGAACTGGAGCAGGATGCTGCCCACAGTGTAGCCACAACACCTTCAAGAACTGAGTCAGCTTCCTAGGAGCATCATTTCACAGCTAAATAAATACCGTAGCACAGAGCTATGGTTGCAAATACCTCAGGGCAGGTTTAAGCCTTCACTAATACTCAAGCTGACACAAGTATATGCAACCAAGCTGCTGTCTTAAGTGTCTGCGCAGCAGGAACATCAGTCTTAATGACTTTCAAATTATGCAGTTTGTCAGTATACTGAAGTTGCTTCCAAAGGTAGAACTTAAATCTTTTGCAGAAATAGGCAAACTGTCCAGAAAAATACTAGAACTAGAAACCAAATAAACCATAAACAAAACTGACTGCATGACTCAGCCCCGGGCTAATTTTGTAACTGAAGTAAAATCTGGAAGCGCTTGCATGTGCTTTTCCCTAGTTGGATACACCGTGAATGGGAGGTCCTCAAGCAGTGTCTCCAGCCAGATTCTCCTTACTGATGGTTCCGGATTCTTACCTAATTACTGTGTTTTCCAGGCACAACACAGTACATCAACTAACAGACCTGTCCTGCAGAGGGACAGAGTGATACAGCATTGCTTTTCCTCAGCATTTGGAAATTTGCCACAGCTATAAGACATAAGCAACCTGTCTGCAACCATAAAATTAAGTGCAGGGCAAAATATTTCAAGAAAAAAACCAACCCACTTACCTTTCATGTTTCTGTGTGCCTATCCCCTTCTGCAAATTTTCTTTGTAAAAACGCATTGAGGAGACTATACAGCCTGACACCCAGTAGATCATGATATTGGTGAGCAGATCATCCAGGTTAAACTTCCTGAATAAGTAAGCCCAGAGGTTGCTTAGTTAGAAGTGAATACCATTTTGCATTACTTTAAGCAGGGACTTGACTTTGGTTTGGTTTTAAGAAAAAAAGTTATAAGGAAAAAATAATTAACTTGGTTTAGAAAAGAGGTGAGAGGTGGAGTGTGTTACTCCTCTTCTGTCTGTCACTAGCCAAATAAGCATGTTAAAGGCTTTCAGACACAAACTGTGAAGTGATGTTTTAACTCCTACATGGAAGGCAGATTCCAAGAGGCACCTTATACCCCAGTGTAGCTGTCTATACTGTCCATACACTGGGAGGGTAGGAGCAGAAGAGCACAGGGAACAGCTTGTGCCATTTATTACTCATAATTCGAAATGCTACCATGAGCCTTCAATAGAGCCATCACACCAACATGTGTAAACAGTGCATGTTTCATACCAAATTATTAGCGGTACGCAGGGCAAACATTCTATTCAGATCCATTGTCATTGGACCTTTTCGTAATGTACCCCTTCCCTCCACTCCTGCCTGGCACCTCAGGAGTTTTCAAAGGTGACTTCATCTCAGATTTCTGCTGCACACTAAGAACGATCCTTTGTTAGCAAACAGTAGGCAGATGAAGCAATACTGATCAATTTAAAGCAAATTCATAGAGAGTTAAGTATTAGTATTAAAATTAATTACGAATTCTGTTTCTCAGCATCTTAATGTAGGTTAAACTTCTGTTTTTCTGTCCTAATGAGATTCTTCCATCCAAGTCAGTTTTTAATCCCCAGAAGTTACAGGGCGTATCTCTTCTCTAGGAGATCAATATGGGCAGGGAATACATGAGCCATCATTGCCTATTTGCTTCTTTGCAAGCTGTAGTACAGCACTGCACCATCTGTGGTCACTACGGGCTCCCAGGGAGATGTGAGGTGATCAATTCAAACAAATGTCTTTCACTCTGGGCTTAGTCACCTCATCCAAAATGGCATAAGTGGACTGGCTTACCTCTCTAGTCCTCCATCCTCTAAATTACGGAATTCCAGATCAGTCCATGTAGAAAACTTCTCCAAGATGTATGCGGCCAGTCCTACAGGAGAGTCATTCAAGCCACAGCCTGAAAAGGAGGAGGAAAACGTAACTAAAATTGTGGTATCTGACTGCTTAACTCAGACTGTTATAGAAGTGGCCCATTATAATACAGGGTAGATGATAACTTTACAAAGCTATTCCAGTAGCTGTGTTCTTAAATAAATAAGTAAAATAGTAGAACAAGTTGGAGCCATTTATTGTTGAATCATAAACTGATAATATCTGTAAATCAACAGGCTCTGCGTTAGCTCACACTGTATGTTTTTTTGAACTGATGTAACAGTATTGGATTTCTGCTGGCTTTTTTTTTTTTTCTTGTTAGCTAATAAGATTAAGCTCTATGTGCCAAGTAGAGTTTGCTTCCATTAATCTGGAAGTTGTCATGTATTAAACAGCATTACAGGACCAAACCCCACATGCCTGCACGTGACCAGGAGAATTTGCACCATTATCTAACAGCAAAAACATTTTAAGGATTAATAGAAAGTCATTAAGGAATAGTAAGGCTTTCCTAAAAGGTCCATTTTGTGAATTAGCAATAGCCAACTACCTTCATGTAGAACTTTTTATAGTTTGTTTTGCTTGGACAGAAAAAACACACCTGCATCTCGAACTTTGCTAATACATCCTAGTGCTGTGAAATACAGGGACCTTAAACTGTCGCAGCTGCTCAGAAAAGCCTTAGAAAAAGCTTTTCCTGAGGAACAGCAGCATATTTGAAGTTTCACCCTTAGAACCTAACCTTCCTGGAAGATGCCTAATACTACAGCTAGCACAATTTCATTGTTAGTTGCTATTTAAACATGAGAGTTGAGTTTCAGTTATCAAACAACTACCATTAACAACTGAAATACCAAGTGTTTGAAAAAGTAATATTGAGCGTCCTTTCCCGATCTGCAGAACTAGACGAGCAATAGCCTGTTCCCATATACATACTGCGAACAAAGAGTACATCAGTTTACAAGTAGGAAAACCTGACGTCGATCTAACAGTACTTTAAATACAGGTGCTGCCTATTTCAGTCAGTTAAAAATGAACCCACAGTCCATGCAAGTTTCCCAAAGAATAAGTAAAATCAAATCCATGCAAGCCACTTTGATCAAAAGCCAGCTCTGAAGCAATCCGGAGTACAGTATTAGCAAGCACAGTATATGTCAAGAGCCAGAGACGACTTCCTTGCTTAGGACAGCTTGCAAGGGAGCCCTGTACCACCAGAAGTCTCAGGAAGACTGTGGCTGTGCTTCTTCCAGCTGCTTTATACTCCCTCCTTCAGAGTGTCCTTCTCCCTATGGGAACCTGCCATGCTCCCTCTCGTTGGCCTCAGAATTGAATGGATGCTCCAGCTCCCAAAACATGAACTGTCTGTTGGTTCCCAGTCTGCGCACTCCGCTCTGACAGAGCACATGTTGCTGGTAGGGACAAGAATCAGCCAGAAAACCACAGCGGAAGGAGCATGACTAGGCATCTTTGAGTACCAGCTTCCCCATCTTTTTTTTTAAAAGCACAAAAGGAATTAGAGGCTAGTAATTTTTAGAAATCAAAACTCAAAGGAAGCAAAATGATTTAAAATTCCTAAAATTATAATTTTGCCTGCACATTTTAAGAATATACCTGCTTCTGTAGGTAAACTTATAGAAAGCCATTATGAAATATTTCCCATAGCTATTTTTTAAATAAAATCTACGAGTGACTTGCTGCTGCACTAAGCTGAAATATATTCAGTATTCTTGACTCAGTTGTCCAATTCAGTTGCAGAAGATGTTTAAAAATAGAAACCCTTAATAGTGAGATACTTAAAGAAGTTAAGCAGTCTGAGTGACTAGCTCATCTAGAAAGAATGTTCAGAAGTACGTTTTTCTTCTTTCCTTGAAAGTCTGCAAGTGACAATGACTGAGAACTACATTTGATTTTACTTTTCAGGTATTACTTATCCCTATAAATAAACTACATTGCGTGCTGGGACAGCTAAAAGCTTCTTGCAGTTTACACCATTTGAACGTGAAGAAAACTTATTTTGCTCTCAGCATAGCTGCATTTGAAATAGAATTACAGTCCCCAGTGGTAGCAGAAGTGGAAAAGTAAACTATTTTATTTACAAAACCTGAAAATTAGGTCAGTGGCATTTGGAACATGATCAATTTTGATGTGCAGATTTACCACTTTGCATGCAAAAGTAAGTGTAATACTACATACCCATACTTTTAAAACCTCTAACCTTCCTACTTCAATTTTGCTGCAAAAAAAATCCTGATTTTTCTGCATATTTTAAGCAGTACATCTTGTTTCTATGGAAGTACAACTAAAATGAACAGACTAATTATTCAGAGCTCAAAAGTTTTGTTTGTTTGTTTTACCGACAGTATCAGGTTTTGTAGCCTGTATGTGAGCGTAGCCAGACTCCACCAAGATCCTGTAGAGCCCTTTTTTCAAGAAGGGAAACATCCGCCTTACATCTTCATCCTGGAAACCGAAGAGCCCTGGAAGATAGCGGCCCAGCAGAATGGAGAGCAGCTGAATGAATCCCATGTTTGTAACTGAGGCTAGATTTAAATGGAGACCTTTCATATGGCTAAAAATAAAAGCACAAAAAGCCCCCACAAATTAACAAACAATAAAATGCGATTCAGAATCATTATATTTAAAATGTTATTAACAAAAATGGACATACTTAAATTCTGACCTGCTAATTACATCACAACCTTAGCTGTACTTTGTATTGTGGCTTTTCACACAAAAGTGACAAGTCAAAGGGGCAACTGTCAGTAATCAGCACACGCTCCTGGACACCAAGCCGTAAATCCTCCTTATGTTACAAGTATTTATCCCACTCCAGACCCCAGTGGAGCCATTACAAAACTACTGCACAACTGTTGGAAAGAACAGGTGTATAGTATAAACTACGGGATGTCATTCTGGATCATGGCTTACCACGGAACTCTGTAGAGAGAAACTACACAGTGATCATAGGAGAACATGGATGGGAACTCTCAAGTGCCCAAGAAATAACTATACAAAGAATAAAACAGCTTTGCAGGCCAACCATGCAGCAAAGCATGTACCAAAGGGGTACTCACTTGGGAGCCATCTGGGCCAGATTGGTGCAGATAAGCCAGCCCCAGTCACCACCTTGTGCATAGAACTCACTGAATCCCAGTCTGAGCATCAGTTCATAAAAAACAGAAGCGGCACTTACAGAGTTAAAGTCTGCATTAAAAAAAAAATAAAAATTTAACACTGATGCATTAATTCCAGCTACATTTCTGATTCTGCAGCATTTGTTGTCCCCATAAAGGCAAGATTCAAGTTCCTAAAAAGCTACAAGTCCATTTTTCGTTGCCTGTCTCACAGACTATAAGAAAACCATTGGCACGTCATCCAGGGAAAGTCTAGAGAGCAAGAAGAAACCGTGAGGACAAAATCCAGCCATTATTGCAGACTAGTGTTCTCCTAACCCCACCAGTTGCCCACATGGTTGCCCAGCTGAGGGGTTGCCAGACAGCCTTTAAACTGTAGTCGTACTCCAGCCGAACCCTATCAGAGGCACTGAGCATTGCACAGGCAGTGTTTCCATTTTGTCTACTGTAAGCAGAGTCTGATTTTAATGATAGTTGGAAACTTTACGTTTCCACTAGTAATGCACTTCATCACTTCACTAAAAGCTGACCACATAAATCATAACGAAGGAAGTACAGAAAAGCAAAAGCAACCTTTCCCACATCATGCACCTGCACACATAATTAAATACTAAACTCAGTATCACTTTAAATCCTATATCGCTCCACTTTGTTGCAGCTTGTGTTTGTACAATTCAGAGCACAAGCTGAACAAGCAGGTATTTGGCTGTCATCTACCATGTAGATATATGAATAGATTTGTTTCAGCTATTGCTTCTCACCTACCTGTATAATGCTGTTGAATATGGATTCAAAACATTCAAAAGGAACAGTAACAAATTAACTTTACCCTTCCTGCTCACCCACTCACAATTCATGAACTCAATTAAAATCCATGAGTTGTGACTTCATAACTTTTTATAATCCTTTGTAAATTATCTATATGTTGCTCCTGAAACTGATCAATGGTGTCACCTGAAGCCACACTGTTATCTCCCTCTTCCCACATGACACACAGGATCTTTGTTTTTACACTGGGAAAACAAGAACAGCGAGGAGTTATTGTTCTGCTAATAGGGGCTGTCTCACTGTGAGAGTAGGCTTGTGCTAGTTCACTTTCTTCTCATACATCATACCTTTTTTGTGGGGTGCTTCTGAGAAACCATAGCCAGGGATAGATGGGCAAATGACTTCAAAAATGTGTTCATCACTGAGGCCATGGCTTGCAGGATCCGTCAGGAGAGGGATGATTTTGTAAAACTCGTAAAATGAGCCAGGCCAACCATGAACCATTAATAATGGCTTTGCAGACTGGCCTTCAGGCAAACGAGGAGGCTTTACGTGAACAAAATGGATATCAATGCCTGTAAAAATAAAATAATTAATTAACATGCTCAAATTTACCATGAAACTGAAACTAATCACAGAACAGATTATGAATGAATCTTTTCTGAAGTCCTTTTTTGGTGAGCGTGCAAACACACTGCACTTTTCTCGATCCATTTATCCAAGGATCTTAAAGTACTTCATAATGGGCAATTAAGCAGCACAGCAGCCAAATGAGTTCGTTGTATTTCTGTTTTAAAATAAATTGGCAAATTAAGACATAGAAGTGAAGCAATCTACTAGCAGCAACACAGTGACTCACACAGCTTAAAGGCAGAGGAGACAATTACGTCATTTGGTCCAAGTGCCCTTAAATTTTACCCAAATGTCCCTATATGGCACTAGACAGGCTTCAGCCAACCACGGATGTTTCTTCCTGAAAGGCATACAATTGCAACTTGAAGGCATCGAGAGACAGCAAATCCATCATAACTAGCAGCTGTTTGTTTGGGGGTGGTAATCACTTTCCTTGTTTTGGGCACGCCTTTCTTCCCACTTGAACACGTCTCGCTTCTGTCTCCAGCCACTGATCCTAATGTTACTGCAAAAGGAATTTAAAAAAGCCTTCCATATGCATACTGTGTCTGTGGAGGCCTCCTGTAATCAAGTCGCACATCTTAACTGCTGATAAACCAATCACGCTGAATCAAAGATTTTAAAATGTGCCTTGCTAAAAGAAGAGTTGGTGTTCAATTTTGTAGTTCTTTTCTACCTTTTGTCCAAAGCTTTCAGTATCTCTTCAAGTGAGTAAACCAAAACATGAAACATCTCCTCATTGTAAAGTAAAAAGGTAAAAATTGCAGTCTTCTTTCCTTTGTGATTTTTACAATATGTAAGCAGTAGGCTTCACACAGCATTGCACTAGTTGCTTCAGGTGAACTGCTTTTCCTGAAACCCATTCAGGGCTTTGCTTTCCAGGAAATAATACTTTACTCTTACTAGAGCCTGAATGCCTCACTTCTTGATGCATTTAAGCACATTTTGCTCACAGCGGCTCCAGCTCACCAGCAATCCCACCCATTTCACTGACTGAGATTTCGTCATCCTTGACAATTTTGTGGACTTCTGTCTTCTCTGAAAACCTTTCAAGTGATGACAGAAGCTAGGAACCTGACGTATGGCATGTTTGACCTCATCTTTTCATGGCTCATCTCTGTTATCATTCCTAACACTGAAATTTCTCTTCCTATTACTAAACATAATGCATTGTCCTTAGCTTCTTTTCCCTTTCTTATCTTTTCTTACCTTTTTTTTTCCTTTTAAAAAGGAAAGAATTTTTGCCTTTGTTTTTTTCGGCACTAACTGTGTTTTATACACTTCAATAAAATCTTTATGTTCTAACCACTATTTAACAACCATTTATTGTCCCAAATCCGTTTTAAATATTATGGTGAACTGCCCCAGTTGAAATACTGTACAATTAAGGGTGCCAGTAAAAATGTAATAGCATAATCTCAAGCTTGAATTTTGCCATCATGTGAGACAATTGCTTGCTGTCCTCTAAATCTACAACTATACCCCCAAATGACTCAAGCACAACCTAATTCAAGCATTTAAAACATCAAGCTGGACCAGGCTGCAGCACCAGCAGACCGTAGCTGCATAGCCTCTTTCAAAAGGTGTCTGTGCTTTGAATGAAAATACAAACCATTCACTCACACCTGGCCACACATCAACCCCAAGGGAAAGGTGTTCTGCGTTTCTAGACCTATGAATGCTTGAAACGGTGCAGCGGAGCGCATCTGCCCTGCCAAGCAGGGACAACCTGAGCAGCCAGCACACCCAGCTGAGCAGGGCTGCCAGACTGACGGCATCACCGTGACAGCAGCAGCTGGGGAACTACGTGGAGCAAGAAGAGGCATCTGTGGGTATTTCTGCGTGATTGCATGCAAGTCAGAGAACACGTGTACATCTTAAGATCCAGTTCTGTTTCCAAATGCCTGTGCTTGGCTCCTGTTAACACCAGCTGACAACCTGTCCATGCACAAGGGAATTCCATTTGTCATTCCTTGTCCTAAAGGCATCAGTTACGATGAAGGGGTTTCTCGCTGCTTCAGCAGCAGAGCCAATGATCCACACCATGGCAGCCAGGGAGGGACACAACTATGGCATTCTTACCACCGAGATCCCTTGTAGACAAGATTACGTATTAGTGTTTGTTTATTCTTTTAAGGGAAAAAGCCACACACCTTGAATCTTAGTTTTGAATTGTGGGTACTTGTTGAGGACTTCAACTTGTTTCTTCCAATTGAACTGGTTTTTCCAGTAGGAAATGAC
Organism: Chionis minor; assembly: GCA_013398295.1. Taxonomy (NCBI): domain Eukaryota; kingdom Metazoa; phylum Chordata; class Aves; order Charadriiformes; family Chionidae; genus Chionis; species Chionis minor. The sequence goes on along the minus strand of VZSF01010128.1, from coordinate 193,328 downwards.
CTTCCTGAGATACACCGAGTTAGTCCCATAATGGAAGCAACTGTTCTCCAGTGGCTCAGTGAATCGGGCCTGGTCGAGTCTCCTATATAAGTCCTACAGGGAAAAAGAAAGGAGACATCACAAGCACCTGTGCCTGCCATCTTGGCTATACTGTGCATGGCTTCTAATTATTCCCGAGTAAAACTAGAACAATGAAAATAACATCTCTAATGACACCTGTACATTTTGCTGACGCTCCATCAGCTGTTCCAATTCTTTCTCTCCTCCAGATGGCCTCCTTCCTCTTCCACTTACAGCTGTTCTTAACAGTTTCTCTCTGTTTTGCAGGGCTGGCTAACCTGTTTGCCAGGCTGATAACCAGAGGACAATACGCTCTTCTGACACCACTGTGGCTTTGCAGAGTAAGTCTTGTTGCCTTTCCAGGGTACTTTGCTCCCCAGGTTACCTGCAAGCCCAACCTCAAAATCAACGCGTGGAGCTGGCCCAAACCTTTTGCTCCCCTTCCCAACGCAAGGGTCTGGGTATCTTCATTAGGAAACAGTTTGAGGGATTTCACAATGGCCACAATGTTGGTGAAACTAGACTGGAGTGAAAGTTTTCCAATCTAGAATAACTATTGAAGTGACCTTCCTACTGTGCTTCAAGGTTACAGGGGATGCTGACAATACTGCAAAATCGGTCCAAAATCACTCAGCAGGGAATGACAGCCAAGAGCCTCTTCCTGCTGCAAAAAGAACCACAGAATAATTGAGGGTGGAAGGCAGGTCTGGAAATCTAATCCTGGTCAAATCTCTGTGGGGTTTAAACCTGAACAGCATTTTCTAATACAGCAATAGAGGTAGCTCTCATTCTGACTAAGATGAGTTGGGTGTATGCACTCGCTCATGCCTCACACTGAGCAGGTAGTCTCAGTCGGGCCAAGATGTATGTAAGCTCACTGGTTTTGGCATTTAACATTTAGAGAAAGCATGGATTTTTAAATTAAGTTTTTAACATGTATTTACATGCATGTTTTCTGTCTATGCTCAACACCTTTAAAAAAAAATCTTAGTAATGTACACTAGCATAACTTTTAACTCCTAGTTTATGTAAACATTTATTTAGAAACAGTTTTCTACTGATGGATCATGTTGCAATAGCTGTAATAATGCAGAATTGCATGCTTCAAGAACATCTGCAAGTTAGAAATTATCTAGCTTTGTGTCTCCAGCGTAAGGGGAAAACATATTGGACATCAATGTCCATTGACATTATTAAGGAGGGCAAATGAAGTGTTAAAAAAAACTCAGGCCTTACTGAGAAAATAGGAATCCATTGTAAATCAATAATATGAGCAATCCCATGAATACTATTTGAACCACTACTCCACACAGGTCTATGAAACTGTGCAATCCCTGACATAAAACATACACAATCAAAATCTTGCTAACAAATTCTGCAATGTATGTGTTTACTGTAATTACCACTGTGGTATTAGTGTTGACCAAAGTAAATCATTAATTACAGAAGAATCAGCATCCAACACAGCTGCAAATATAAAACAGTCAAGAAAATCAGATACTCATAATTGCTTTTGAAAGAAAAAAAAAGACATTTTTTCTTATTCTGGCCTACACAATCAAACTGAGGAAGGTGCACAAACAGAAATACAGAGTTGAGTAATCTGTAATATGATTTTTATGTTCATTAGGCTTTAAAGAGTAGGTTTGTTTACTGGCAATCTTGCAACAGCCAGCTGAGAACAACATTGTATAGCAAGAGGTAAAATTTGCCTATCCATAGCTATCTTCTGAAATACTGGAAAATCCCTTCCCCCAAGTCCTGGATATCACTGCTGATTCTCATAACTATGGGTTCAATTTAAAAATTACTTCCAAACAAGTTCTGCATTTATTTGGCCTTTTCATACTGTCCTCTCCCCAGTAGAGAGATTTGCTTACACTCAGCTCTTCTTCTGTAGTTTCCACCTTAAATGGCCAAATAGTTGTATCTTCTTCAGTGTCAGGCTTTTGTTCCTTGCCCCACCATCCCTCTTTGAAGGGTAGTATCTCTTCTTTCTTCCTGGAAAGTAAGAAGTAGATGATGACTGCTCCCAGAGCCAGGAATACTTCGAGGAGCATAATGCCTGCAAGAGAACAATAGAACTCTGGTAAGCCCAGTAAGATAATCCAGACATACAACTTACTTTATAAAGAATATAGGGGTTTAGTCGCTTCTTCAGATAGGATTAGATCTACGTGATGTTCTGTCACTCACAGGACATCAACACTTCTGTAAAATTTCAGAAATAGGCTGTTTTAACCTACACAACGCAAATAGGGAGGAACAAAGTGTTTTCCATAGAAGTATTTAGTAAAAACAGAACTCAAAACAAGTCAAGAGATCACATGGCTTGGTAATTAAATAGTCCTCTGATTAAACATGCCCCGTTGGCTTCTTCGGCGGTGCTTGCTGCTCAATTTCAACAGTAAAGGAGGTGACTGCAGATATAATTCAAGTTTCGTGCTTCCTCTTCCTCTGAAGCTCTAGATTTCCCACAAATTCCAAAGCAGAGCATCTCTTCAGTAAGGCTTACATATCTATTGTTATAAAGTTGGAAGGAAGAAAACCCCCAAGACATATACAGAGAATAAAAGTTAAGAGCACGAGGGCAGCCACCTTGTACCTCCCAATCAGCCTGGGGGAATGAGGCAGGGATATATTTACATAACCCTTGAACAGCAGTGCAAAGGGGTAGAAGGACCTCCCCTTTCTTTCTCCCTCTGAACTGTTTTAAAGAGAAAACAAAAGACCATACCCATGCTCTCCTGGCTCTAAAACGCCTTTCCCCAAGCGATAAAATTCTGTCGAAGTGAAGAACAACCTAATTTCACAGCATATCTGCGCAACCTGACTGCAGGGCTGTTTGTGCTTCAGTCAAACAGAACACCTTAACAACAAAAAAAATCCATTTTGGATATATTTGCACTGTTTCATGCTGCAAGTAGAAAAAATAGTTCCTCAAACTCTAATGTTTTCAAGCATCTCTTTAAGTATAAGAAATATTTGTAAGGTGGTTTGGGGAACAATACTGTCATCACTTTAATGCATAATTTTAAAAAATGTAGTGTTTCAAACACTCATTTGCTGGGGAGCTGATAAGACATGAAGTATTTCAAAACTTCTGTAGGGCAAGCATTGTTTATGACACAGAACAGTCTTCGTCCTCTCCAGAGCTGGAAGGTTTTGTTGATTTTGCTGCTGCAAAGTCATTTGATGCTCTGAAACTGCTCAAAGAGTCAACAGAATGGTCCAAATTTATTCGTGGATCAAGCCAGGAACTGAAAGAACTTAATCTGTTTATTCGTTTCACTTGTCCTTCCATAATTTCTGTTGTTTGCGGATGTGCTAGTTTTTCTTCACCATGTTCTCTGGAGCACAAGATAACAATCTCTTCCCACCGCCAGCATACTCAGGCCATAACGTACCCCAAAATTAAAAAGTTTGGCCAATTTCAGCTTGCTTGGACACATAAACCAATGCAGTCTAGAAGCCTCCAGAGCACAATTAAATTTTACTGCAAAGCAGAACTGGAGGGGCTTTTAAAAACCTCAAAGCACTTTACATAGAAGTAATACCTACCACAGTATTTTAATAGCATTTCTATTACTAAGACTTCACAGAGAAGAACAGCAACTTCCCTGAAATCACAACACAACTCAGGCCATGTCTAGACTACAAAGGTTCACCAGCATAACTATGTAAACACCACATATGAAAAATGCAAACTCTTGGCCAACTTCAGTGTGTTTACAAAGCCCCACGACAAACAGCCATACCAAGAGAAAAGAGAGCTGCTGTCAGTGCGAGCACTGTTGTTCAGGCAGGATGGCTGGGCTACCTGGAAAAACAGGAGACTCTATGCTGGCTTATGCTGTATCAGCACCATGGCCTCAGCCAACACGGTGACAGAGGCACACCACCTACCACCGAACTCCATTACCCCGGAAAAGAATCCCAGCCCATTCTCTAGCAAGAAACTTCTATGTCCTAAGTCACTGGAGCACCCAGAGCTACACAAATGTTTCTGCTTCCCCCATCTGCTCTCAGAGGGACTTGAGATACCAGAATTTTTGCAGCAGAAGACATGGGAGGGATTGTGTGCAAACGTGTGCATTTTGCATTTGCCCTGGCGTGTGTGTACAAAGAACTCGCTATGTGAAAAGATCACAGAATGGTTGAGGTTGGAAGGGACTGTAAGATATCCATTTTTTCAATTAATTCCAAACAGACTTTAGGATGAGCTTGTTTACAATCCACCAATAAGTGCCCAAATCAATTTCAGGTTTCACAAAAGTTCTTCTATTGCAGAGAATAGGGGCCAGTAACAAATTGATTTGCATGAGATGTCATTTTGACTTGGAAGAAGCTGCCTGTGATACTGGTTGATTCTTTTTTGCTAACAGAGAGAGATCCCAAGTTGCTCTCTATATTCAATCTCTCTCAGTTCCCTTGAAAGCACCTACAAAATTCCTAATTACAGCAAACAGTGGGACTCCAACTATGCTACATATTTTTTTTCTGAGTGCACAGGAGGAAGAGAAAAGGGAAAGTGCATCAGCAGTATTTTAACTTGCACCAGTTCATGGTATGCTCAAAGGGATTGTTTTGCTAAGGATGAGTTCCTGGAACACAGCACGCTCCTACTAACCCCTCCAGCCTGTGCTGAGAGGAGACCACTTGGGAAATCGAGTACGTTTGCTCTAGCTTTGCTATTCAAGTTAGTTCTCTAAAACTCCTGTGTGTTATTTGAACAGCATAAAGCAGCCTCAGTCGTGATGCATCTGCACCACAATTTCCTCTGCTAATCACTACTGAGCTGTCATGAGATGGAAGTTATTAGCCCCTTATACTTCTCCCATAATACAGCAATACAGCGCCATGGATGTGGAAGGAGAATAGGTACAACAAAACTTTTCTATACTTGCAGTTTTCAGAGATGTAAACCACAAAGTACTGCTAGTTTTATTCTCTGAAGTCTCTCGATGCAACCATGCTGGCGCGTAGCCTTTAAAAATGACTACTTCAAAGGGAGTTCATGTTTTGGTTTGGCTTTTTCCTCTTTTTATGCAACCAAAGGCAAGACCCTTAGAAGGAAATATTTCCATTTCTTCCACTGTCAAGTACTTAGGCTCCAAGACTTTGCTGTACTCCAGGGTGGATATTGGTCTAAGGAATTTAAATACCTTAGACAGTACTTTTATCCTAAAGAGTACAAGGAGGAATGTTTTTGTTTTGCTAGTTTAAAAACATGTTTTGAAAGAAAAATTTTGAAGTGTGATAGATCCAGTAAATAGCCCAAAACCTAGCTCCTCTTGAAGAAGGCCAAGTGCATCTTAAGAAATAAGTTGTTTGCAAGAAAACCCCAAAAATTTCTTACAGTATCTTCGTGCTCCTTATTGAAAACACTGTTTTTTCAGGAGTTTGCATTTTGATTTGCACTGTCCTTGGTTTGTGAGCTAACAGCAGAGCTAATAGCTCCACAAGAAGAGAACAGCTATAATTTACATGAAAGCTACATCCCGTTTCATGCCCAGTCTTCATCAGTATCCAGTAACAGATGCCCCGGAGAACAGCGCTATTTATTTTTTAGAGAGGTCATCTATGAAATAGCTTAATGGTAAAATCCCCGTTTTGTTCTACTAGTAATCATTCACCTTTGCCTTGCAGCATTAGAATCCAGCTGAAACACATCATTGGAGAAATAAGCAACTGGAAAGACTTTCAACCTAACATCTGAAAACCCATGTTGGCCCAAACACTCCACAACCCAGCTCCTGTGGCTCACATCATGCACAATACCCACAACCCCCAGTGGTGCTATCAAATGCTATCAGTGCAAAACAGCTAGCGCATGGGTGAAGCAAAAGCTCTAAAAGACCATGCTGCTTTCAGACACATACCAGAGGTGATTCTGGTTTAAAGTTAATAGTAACATTTTCTCTCCAAGGCTGATTTACTAGCAGACTGGAAGTAGCTCAGTACGCTTAGCACACTCTGATGCTGTCAGATACAAGGTTTATTGATTAATAATTACTCTGCAGGAGAAATAGCAGCTCAATTTAGAAGTGATGTTTCTGTTTATTTTTGTTCTGTTACATAAACTCCCCCATTAGGTTTTACTGGAAAGGCACCCCTCTGCCGCAGTGTCTTTGTTCACAGATTGGTTCGCCTGAAGAATAGCAATTGCAGGTTGCTCTTCCCAAAAGATCTGAAGGACTTCAAAAACTCATAGTACCTGTAACAGGGTCCCCTAGCACTGACAGCCTAAGAGAGACTAAGACATGGCACAGTCCCAGAAGCTGCACCCTCAGTCTACATCCTACCATCTCCAGACATCACATTTTTGTCATTATGTAACACTGGAAACAGAAGAAAATCATGAAGTGAAGACATTAGTATAAGAAAAGTTTCCTATTTATGTAGTTTATGGAGCATTATGACAAGCTTGAAAAAAGCTCAGCAACACAGGAATTGCTCTGCATACAAGTGATAACATCTCCCAGGTGAGCATAACATGATACATTAACATTGTAGGAAAGGAGGAGAGGTAGGCATCAGATGAAATAAAGCATCCTACGCAGGGAAGCAAATCAAAGACAGGAAATACAAATCCAGAGTTTCTGGCTTGTCTCGATAAGAAATTTAACATTTACATTTTTTATTGCCATAGGGAGGTGGCACACAATGCTATCTCCAAAACAGCAGGAAGAGATGATATCATTCTCTTCCACAATCTTTTGCTAGACTGTTCGCAATCAGGAATTAGCCAGTACAGCAAGAACCTAATTAGAAGACTACAAACAAGGAAAAGGGGTCGCCTCCCGAAAGAAGCGTTGGGGGTACACATCCACCACTACAGAGGAACGCCCCACGCCGGTGGCAGTGAGGCACTGCTCCCTTGCAGCTGTTCATCTGCTCTGCCCTTAGACAACAGTGACAACAGAGCGCCAATGTAGGGCTCGTGCACACCACCCAGCTTAGCCGTATGCATCACCCAAAACTTGTACTTACAGCGCTTAGTCTCGGATGCGCTTCCATCCACGGGAGTAGTTGAGCAACTTATACAACATATTCCCACCTAAGTTTTCCTACGGTACTGTGACAGTCATTCAATACTACACTGAAATCCGACAGGCACTAAGACCGAAGTCTAGCTAAGCGTAACAGAAAAGCAGCGTGGGACTAAGTTCACTGTTATCCACCGCCTCACCCAGAGGTGGCATATTTACACAAACACTGGCCGGTCAAAGCTCATGTCACAAGCCTAGTTTAAAATACTGCATGCCACATTTTTAAGAGGCAGATAATCAATTTACAAGAGCACATATTTAAGCAACATTACTTGCTCTTTCAAATCCATGCCAAACACATTCTTATGCGCTGCTTAAAAACATGTCTTGTTTATCTCAATTTTCCTTATTTTGCTTCTATTATTCTTGAGCAAATCCACTTCCTTCAAAGAATCTAAAAAAAGCCTGTGAGCTACATAAACACAAGCTGGCAGAATCCAACCTATGATCTGTGTGGTGCCCGTTATTGTGACCCAATGACTACGTGCACGATACAGGGGAAAGGAGGTCTACTCTCCAGCTGCAGGAATTTCTGTTTAGGACTCTACAGACAGAAAAGCTGCTGAAGGATTCTTAAATCAGTCACGATAATTAAGGGTGAAGGAATCATTTAAACTTTCGTAATACTGCATTTGATAGCTAAAACATTAAGGTTAGCTCATGCAAAGATTTTATCCTATTTATCCTATCCAGTCTTCACCCTATTTAATGACCCTCAAATTCCAACAACAACAGGGTTTTTTTGCATGCATACAGAGAGGTGACAGAAGCCTGGCATACAATTTGGGGGTGAACACAGCTGAAAGCTGGGTCTGCTAGACAGAGCTCTCTCAAATCACATGTTACAGTTAAAAAAGGGAAGGATATCGTGCCAGTAAAAAGTTTTTAGAACAGTTCTTGGCCCACTGTCCAGCCAACTAAATGATACGGTCCAATAACACAGACTCCAAAGAACATCTCAAGCTTTTCTTCAACATTTAATGTCTGAAAAGAAATTATGAATAGCACATTGTTCTGTTTTACCTTCCACCAGAGTTTCTAGCAATAGTGAGGTTAACGTCTTCATCCTATGCCAGTATCTGCATTTTACAGAGGAGGTGGAAAAAAAGTGCAGATGAACCAAAAAGAGCTAGATATTGCTGATAAGGAAATGAGATTCAGTTAATTGTTCCTCAGGCCTTAAGGGAAATTCAGGCTCTATTTTTAGCTTCACCAAATCTGCCAGTACTAAAGAGTAAAAAGTTGCCTTCTTCCTCCCCTGTCATGGTATTATTGCCAATGTTTTGCCTGGTCTGATCTCTAGATAAGACTCGGATTCATCCCGTACTCCTTGGTGGTACAGCACAGCCTGCATGCTTCTGTTTACTGTGGGATTTTCCATTAGTCTAATTCTCTTAAGATTCTTCCATGAAATCAGAGAAGGAAATATCTTCTTTAACTAGCAGCTTACAAGCTTTTTGTATTAGCATTGTTAGAAAACTGGGTTACTAACACCTTTAATTATTAACACATGCAGAACTGACATGTACGTGGTACCTTAGAGGGGAAAAAAAGAATGCAAACAGTTTGAAATCTTGCGCTCCAAACTATGTAAGAACAAAGTAGATGATAATCTTTCCATTAAAATAAGGTGTAGAGATGGAAATGATGAATATAAAGACTGCCAGAGGAAATTTCTGGCAATGTGCAAGACAACAAGATGAGGGGCACTCTGTAAATTTAAATTAGGATCATGACTCCAAGTAGTAAGGGCATCATGAATGAAAACGTGTATAAGAGTGTAAAAAGAAAAAAAAAAATGTATTTTTTTTAAAAATTGTGACTATGGAAACAGGAAGAGATAGAAACTTGTTATCTCTCTATAAAGACTTCATTCTCAAAGAGAAAAGGAACTTTGAATGATGAGAGAGGAGGGGAACAGATGGTAGTCATCATTTTCTGTCAAATAACTGCAACACCAAAAGGATGTGCCAGAGTAAACATGTAACAAGAACAATTCTTGCTACTTCATCTCTCTGTTAATAACAACTAAATATTTAAGTTCTCTTTGGATTTAAGGACTTCACCTAGAAAAGTGCACTACTTGTAACCACCAGATTAGAACGATTAACTCTCATGATGAAGCAGCCAAGAGAACTAGGTGTTTCAACAGAACTTTATTTTTTATTTATAATACGTAGCTATTTAACCTGAGGGAAAGTTTCATCTTCTATTAGACAGCAAAGCATACCCAAGGTACAGATGTGGTGGGCAGCCAGGACATACAGAGCAAACAGATGGAGCATAGTTGTGTGTCTTCATTGCAAAGTTATAAATAAATAAATAAATAAAAAATAAATCTGCTGCTGTGTGCAAGAAATATGAGAAGAATCGCTTAAGGTAGAGAAAGAACAAAACAAAACAAAAACCCAAAAAAGAAGTTTGCCAAGCCTTTATTTTTCTTGTGGATTACACTTAATCACCTCCAACAGAGATGTTTCAAAACACCAAAGTGGAGGACTGTCAGAGAACAGCTCACTTTTCAGACAAGAAACTTGGAAAACAGCTCCTGTTCTCTACCCCAGTAGGATCCCTCCACAAACATGATCACAGACAATTTCCTCATTCTGGCAAATGCGCCAGAAGTCAGCATCATACGCTATTGAAAAAAGCGACTAAGAAAGCCTGGCTACCATGATTCCCACAAAAGTATTCCCAGCCCTGCCAATCAGAAAGCATTTCATCAATAGCGATATACCTGAATATATATCTCAAAGCTGGTAATGCCGCTTTAAAAAAAAACAAACAAACAAACAAAAAAACCAAACAAAAAACCCACAAAAACCCCAGCAAACCAAACAAACCCATGAAATCCAGGATATATTAAAATCACTGTGTTAGCCATCCTGTTATGTTTAGCATGACCAAGATATTAAAGCAAATGCCATTTCAGAAGTAGATTTTTTGCTTTACTATTTATGTAAATACCCATTTGTACACACAATGGTGCTTTTAATTAAAAATAACGTGTTCAGTGGAAGAATACAGGACTTTTTCAGTAGTAGTATTCAGATGGGAAAAAAGTATTTTCAGTATTAATTACAAGCAGACCAAAGCTCTTCAGAGAGAAGACAGACGCTCTACTTTCCAAGTGACTTTTCTTTAGGGACTTGCACAGTAATTAGAGATGTATTTGCCACGTTTGGAACTTGCACATTAAAGAAGACTATCCTGGTTCTAGGATTGTGCATTGCATGAAGAAAATACTCTTGCAGGCTCAAGGAAGCAGCGCACACTCTACCACAAGTGTAAGGCTTTACCTCTGCTTGTCTGGCCACAAAATTTGAATGCTCCAACTATAACGCAAGAAATGTGCATAGGAATATGTAATATAATCAATTCATTTTGCCTAGAGCTATAAGCTATACTTCACCTACCACCCCCATCCCCGCTGTGCTACTTCTTCACTGACAAATTACTTAACAAACTGTTACTGAAGAAACAAGAACTTCTGGGATTATTACCATTCAGGAATTATTACCCCAAACCTTTTTATTTACCAGCTGTAATTACTTAGAACAAATTGGCCATGTATATTCTACTAAGAAGCCTGAACTTGTTTCACAGTGTTTACCATACTAGAACATTGCAATTGCACATCTAAAAAATACTAGGTATGTCTGAAAGCTTTGTTGAAAGCCTAGATAAACAAACAGGCTGAAAACGTGGTATTAACCTATGAAACAACCAAATACAAGAATTATAGTAGATCAAGATGGGGGCAAAAAGGCCTTTTGAAACACCTAATAATCCAAAACCTATTTGGGGCAATTCATACAAACAAATTGCACGTGGATTCGGGCTGCACTGGTTATTACCAACTGTGCTCTATTTTGGCTTGTTTACTTCAACATCATGACTGTCCCTATGAAAAAAGTAACAGAATTCAGAAGAAATAACAAACAAACGGAGTTTAAGCAATCACACACAAGTTTTTATATATGAATTCAGACTGGAAAAGATGTAGAACAGAGAGTCACGAACTTGACACTGTGCCAGGGCCTTCCCCACAACGACTTCAGCTCTGACAAAGATCTAATCCTTGTCCTTGGACAACTTCAACTGTAGATTGATTTTCAAAGCTGCCTAATTGCTTTTGGTGCCTATCTCGCATCGATTTTCAGTAAGCATTAGCAATTTGTGCACTCAAGTCTCAGTTTTAGCTTACTTCCGACAGGAGTAATACCCGTTTCGGAGGAGATGCATGGCGTCTCAAAAGAATAGTGCCAATCAAAACATTAACCCCATATTTGTGGCTGTAAAAGTAAATTTCAAGCAGTGGCTTCTAAGACTGATCCCATCTCCCAGGTTCACCTACAATAACTCAGCAAGTTTTCTTCTTTTAGGTAAAGCTCTGCTAAGAAAATAAAACAGACTACTTCAACAGAATTGGAAAATTAAGCAACATACTTGATTACAATATGCTTTAACTGCAGGGCAACAAAGTCAAAAGCGCAACTGAATTCTGACAAACTGAGCCAAACTTGAGAAGCGAGTGCGTCATTTGCTCAGTCTTTGCAGACTGCTCAGTTATGCAACAAAATACGGTCATTAAACTTAAAAGGTTTTCCTCTCATCCCCAAAATGCTTGTTCAGCAAAGGCAACTACATACATGGTACTCACTCAAACAATTTTCAGGTTTGGCAAATGACCCATTAGGAAAAAAAAAAAAAAGTTCAATTTTGTATTCCCATCTAGAGATGAGTAAAAAAAAACAAACCCAAACCAGACTAAGTTATTTATACACCGATAGTTAAAGGCACTTACTCTAACTAAACCAGGAAAGCTGGCTACGTTCCCAATAAATGAAATTGTTGTTTCCATAAGTATTGGCAGCAGTCAGGCCAGCTTATCAGGAACCTCAGGCTGGACAAGAGCCCTGGCTCAAGCAAGCTGTCCGGGAATGTCACAGCTACTCTCCCCCAGAAAAGCCGATTAGGGCCTCCCTGATCCCGAAATCAACCCAAAAATCCCCACCCGCCCCACTGCTATTATTCAGGCTTTAATAATACCCGTTGTTAATAGTGTTTTGATACTGCCAGCTGGCAGAGCGGCACACCCTCTTTAAAACAATGGCATTTAAGGCACGTAGGCACAGAGCCCCCTTTAAACAGTCCCCGCTCCCTCTCTCGGGGCGCTCAGCGGCTGCGGGTTCGGCAGGGGACGCCGCACGCAGAGCGACCTGCAGCAGGAACCTCCTTTACTGGATGGAAAGTTCAGGCGGGGACCCCGCTTCGCCCCTTCCTCCCTCGGCTGCGCCCCGCCGGGGCTGCCAGGGCAGGGACACCATTTCACACACACACACCCCCTCGGTCCCCGCCCTCGGCTTGGGCGGCCGCCGGGTAACGGCCGCCGGGTAACGGCCGCCGACCAGGACCTCTCCCGGCGAGGCGAGGCGAGGCGAGGCGCTTCCCTGCCCGCCCGGGCGCCGCCAGGCGAGCGCTGAGCGCGGCGGCCGTCTTGCCGGGCGGCACGGTAAGGCACGGCCCCACGGCTGAGGGGCGGACGGGGCGCCTCTGCCCTGAGGAGAGGGGGGCAAGTCCGCGGGATTCCCCTCGCACCCCCGCCCGGCAACCGCCCGCTCTTACCTGCCGGGGTCGCGCCGCCCAGCCCAGCCCAGCCCAGCCGGGAGAGGGTCACGGTGCCGGCCGGGCCCCTCCGTCCGCAGCCCGCTGGGAGATGTAGTTCCTGCCGCGGGGGCGGGGAGCGCCGGGCCGCCACCCGGGCGCAGCTCGGGCCCTCCCCGGCTCGCCCCCGGCTGGGCGGTGCGGGCCGGCCGCCGCCGCTGTTGGAGGCGAAGGCGCAGGCGGCCGCGAAGGCCCTACCCCCGGGCGCCGGCCCCCGACAGCAGTCGTTAGCACCTGCCGCCCCCGGCCCCGGGCCGAGCTGGTGGCTCCCGGCCCGCAGCGCTCTGGCCTGCCGGTGTTGGGCACCGACCGAAAACCGGGCGGCGGGCGGCCAGGGGGGTTACCTGGGCTCCCGAGCACGGGTGGTCGCAGAGCGTTAGAAGCTTCAGCCCAGCGAACACCGACTCACCGTCGTGCTGCCAGAACGAGGGTGCAGGCGGGCAGCAGGTCACTGCCGCGTGGCACCATGCGCGAGCTTCCGAAATGGCTCCTCAGCCCATCTCACCAGCACTCACTGTGCTGCGGTAGGGCTGACTTTGAGACACGCATTCAGCCTGCTCCACCTCCCCGACTAGGGCCTGGGCAGCACAGCTCTGTGCCTAGCAGAAGGAACACACCAAGGAGTGTAATGAGTGCTTCTTCCCTGAATCTGCGTCCTCCAAGGCCCGTCTTCCAAACCTGGTCAGAGAGATCAGGGCGAGCCTCAGAAGGTCAAGCTTTAACAACTAATCCCATCAGTAAGAACACAGCAAGCAACTTAAATTCTTTATTGGCTCTTTGAGGTTTTTCCATTCAATCTCAGTTTTTATCTATCACTCCGCTCCCAGACTCCAATATTACTTGTTTTGTTACCTCCACACCATCTCAATGCTCTTGTTTTGGTGGTTGAAGAGAAGTCTTAGCAGGCTTGTGATCACAGGTAACAATTCCTTTCACATCTTTCAGCCTCTTCTACCCAATCACCCTAGGCTGTTCAGGCAATCCTTTGCCAAAGAGAATTTGGTGCAGTTCTCCTCCTCTTTTGCTATGAGCGGCAATTCAATTAAAAAAGTAATCTGTTTTAAAGCAACAGGTGCCTAAAGTTCTAGAAGTGTTCTGGAAGTAAGGCTTGTCTGTCTTTGCTTTTCTTCTTCCACAGCAAACGTGCTGGCTGAGAGTTCTGCCCTTTCTGGGGCATCTGTCTTCGCCAACAGCTCCAGACTACTTTTCTTGAGACGCTAAAAGCATTAGTAGCAACCCGTCTTGTGTCTGTAGGACTGCAGGCATTTCCCAAACACACGAACAAGACTGTTTGTCACAGTAAAGTTTCACAGTAAAACATAACTTTTATAGGATGATAGATAAAAATGCAACTGTACCATGTCCCACGGTCATAGCACTTCATTACAGCTACCATATAGATACTGTATTTGGCTATTTTAGCTAATTTAAAATTGCATTTCTTCTATGCCCTATTTGTTATAAAAATGCCAGCTCCAATCTCTAGTTAGCCAGTAGCTCCAGACTCTGTAACTACTTACAGGAGTAGTTTCATACTTTATCCAGGCAGTCCCATGTTCTTAAAATAGGTGTCTTCAGTCATCCGGGAAGGCACCCTGTTACCCTTTTAAATTGCCAATTCATTAAATATTAGGGTTTTTTCTATGCTTTAACAATACTAGACACACAATGCTTCCGGTTCTTGAGCGGGGACTCTTAGGCCCCACGGCTGTAGCCGTACTAAATAGCGATGAGCAAAGCAGTTACCTCACACGTACAGAGAGCAGGGAAAGGTTACATCAGGTTTAGTTGTTACATGCATTCCTCCTAACTGCAACTTTTGGCTGTTTATTGTGAAAATTGTGCAGCTCCCACAGCCTATCAAAGGGAAACACAGAGGTGCAAATCCCACTAAAGCCAAAAGGGCCGACCCTGTGCTGGGGTGCACAGCATCGCTAGCTGGTCGAGGGCGGTGATTGTCCCACTCTGCACTGCACCAGTGAGGCCCCACCTCGAGTACTGTGTGCAGTTTTGGGTGCCTCAATACGAGAAGGACATCAAACTATTCAAGCGTGTCCAGAGGAGGACAACCAAGACAGTAAGAGATCTCGATGGCAAGAGATATGAAGAGTGGCTGAGGTCACTTGGCTTGTTCCGCTTGGAGAAGGGAAGGCTGAGGTGTGACCACATCACAGCACATGACTGTGACAGTGGGCAGCAGAGGGGGAGGTACTGATCTCCTCGCCAGTGACCAGTGACAGGACACGAGGAAATGCAGTAAGCTGTGTCAGGGGAAGTTCAGATTGGACATTAGGAAAAGGTTCTTCACTGAGAGGGTGCTCGGTCACTGGAACAGGCTCCCCAGGGAAATGGTCATGGCACCAAGGCTGTCAGAGTTCAAGGAGCATCTGGATGATGCTTTCAGTCATATGGGTTAGTTTCAAGTAGTCCTGGGAATTGGATTTGATGATCCTCGTGAGTCTGTTCCAACTTGAGAAATTGCATGATTCTAAATAAGAGAAATGGAAAACATGAGCAACTCCATGGTCCAGCATTCCTTAAAGTTATTTTTGCTTTAGACTCTTGAGCTGAAGCAGAGGAACATTACACAGCATCATATCCACCTTTAAAGCAGCCGGAGTTTGTTACAGCAGAGTTTAAAGGGAAGAGATGGCTGTGATAGAAACTTATGGGACTACTGGTGTGAGGGGAACTGCAGAGAGTTCTGACAGAGAGTCATATAAGCACAGAGAAACTGAGAACAACAGATGTGGTTGGAGAACAGTTTTTATCTTACAATATAAGGAATTGTTTTTAAAAAGATATTGATGACAAATTAGTACGAAGAATTGTTGATATCTAATCATTACAAGTTGTAGACTGGTAGGCAGTCATTGGCCAAATAAAATAATGTCAAGTAGTATGCAATTTGTAGTATGGGAAAGTAAAGGAATTGCTACAATCTAGGTAGATAATCCAACACAGAGTCTAAGCCAAAGGATCTTCTCAATCGCTAAAGCCTAAGCGCTCTTTTTGGTATCAAGAAAAAATGTTTCCTTATCCTATTATTGGATAAGGAAGTTGGTCATGCAGTTTAGTATTGATGCTTCTGTGTCACCTACACAAGTACTTTTTGCAAGTGTGACAATATAGAATCTCCCTCTACCGAAGCTCAGATTGAGAATGAAATCCAATATTAACACCCACAAATAGAATAAAGGTGCAACCGTATTAAAATCCTCTTTCCCTAAGCCAATCAAAAAGTCACCATGATCAACTATATAGAGGCAAATAAGAGAAACACATCTTAAAGATCTAAAGAGAAATAATAAGTAAAGATCTAAAGAGAAATAATAAGTTTAAAACAAATGGAAAAGAAGAAAGGGACGGGACAAAGAGTCAGAAAAAAAGGAAGCTTAATACAGAAATCAAAAGAGTGAGGAAGGAAAACTCATCTTATGAATGAAAATACTCCATTCTCACCACCAGTGAAATCATATCCAATAGGTGCTTCAGTATTTCTAATTGTTTCAAGGGTTGGCTGTCTGGATGTATTCTGGAGGTGCCCAAAGAATGTATTGGTTTGGAACTACTGCACACTGAACCGTTACTACTGTACTCACATACGCCTTTCAACATGCTGATCCCTTCATAAACCTGCACCTCAGCATCATCACCTTAAGAATGTTAAGAATTACAACACAGCTTTATAATTCCATGATATAATCTTCACCTTGTATCATGTGTTCAGTTCTGGTTAGTCCATATGAGAGGTTACTGATGTGTTAGAGGCCTTTAGGGAGAATATCATCTACCATCTTTGGTTCCACACTTTCTGTACCATCCATAGGAACTGGAACGATACAGAAGCAAATTCAGACATAGCTAGTTTTTAGGTAAATATTGTATGGCATGGACATTACAGAGCATTTAATGGGACAGACAAGAGGTTTTTACAAGCAATTCAGTGAAATTAGAAGGTGAAAGTTGTTTAGGCTGCGGTTCTGTGGCAGCCTTAGCCAATCTAACTGCTGGCTCTTTCACTTCCATCATTCTCCTCACCCCTCTTGGGAGCTCTCAGCTCCACCATTTCACACCCTGTAGCACTCATTTGACCTTTCGTGAAGCCATCTCAGCACACTAACCAGGCAGAACACCAAACCAGCAGCTCTCCAGAACGTTAAGGAGTTTTCTGGTGCACTGATAAATCGAAATGGTTTGGCTGAGGCTCTGAGGCACACGAGAATCAGTGCAACAGAGGCAACAGGGATGAGCACCCAGCTGTTACAGACTGAGGCTGGTGCGGAATCCCAGTCTTTGCACATTTATTACATGATCAACAGGGAATATTGCTGTTAAGAAGCTTACAAGGTTATAAATCTTATGAGGAGCAGCTGAGGGAACTGGGGTTGTTTAGCCTGGAGAAAAGGAGGCTGAGGGGAGACCTTATCGCTCTCTACAACTACCTGAGAAAAGGTTGTAGTGAGTTGGGGGTCGATCTCTTCTCCCAAGTAACAAGCGATAGGGTGAGACGAAATGGCCTCAAGTTGTGCCAGGGGAGGTTTAAGAGTGGATATTAGGAAAAACTTCTTCACCGAAAGGTTATCAAGCATTGCCCAGGGAAGTGGTGGAATCACCATCCCTGGAGGTATTCAAAAGACAGGTAGACGTGGTGCTGAGGGACATGGTTTAGTGGTGGTTTTGGCAGTGTTAGGTTGATGGTTGGACACGATGATCTTAAAGGTCTCTTCCAACCGAGACGATTCTATGATTCTAAGCAGTTTGCAAAGCAGGTGTTTGCTCTGTTAAAAACACTGTCGGTTATTTGCATGTTTAAATATAGTCACGTGCTATGTGGGTCTGCTGTGTGACCAACACAGAGAAGATTTGCCTCTGGGCACAAAGGACCTGGTGAACCTTGTTTATTTCCTTGGTTATTGCCCTCAGCTGTACCATAGCACTGCGACAACAAATGTGTTTTTTTATAAAATAAAAAAACCGCAACCATCAGTCACTCACTGAAAAGGTCAGTTTCCCTCCTGCCCCCAAATTTAAAAGGTATCTTTTATGGCAATTTAAAGAGAGACATTGACTTTCACAGGGACATGTCTGAGGCATTAGTTCATCCTCCTGCCTGCCGACTCCTTAAAGGAGCAGATGCCTTTGGGAGGTAACATCTTTAAGCCACACACAGTTTGCCAGAGCTCATTTGTCAGTGCCCTGAGGCAAGCCTTTCATCTTTTAGCCACATAATGATAGCAGAACTGTATTATAGATGGCTGTATTTACATGCATGAGCAATCCAGTTAAAAATATTTTTTTGCTAGCCAACGCGAGCAGCCAGTTCGCATTGCTCACTACCAGCCAGCAAAGCCGTTCAGTAGGTGTCCGGCAGAGTCAACCCCCTCTCCAAGAACCCAGTCTTCAACATCTTGCTGTAAACACACACCTGTACTGGAGAGGATTCTGCTCAGTAGATGCCGAACAATGCGGATTAGTCCTTTTATGAGCAGATACCACTTCTAGACAAAAAATGAACCCAACATGCAAACACAACTTCAAAGGAAATTAAAAAAGCCAATCTCTCCCAGGCCTCTTGGTATGACTGATGTCTTAAGTTGTAACAAAATGACTAAGAATCGCCACAAAAAAGGGAGCAGAAGAATGTGAGCACAAAAGCAAAACTTGCTGCAAAAACAGAGCAAAATATCCTAGGAGCTGGTCTTGATTTAAATAGAAAACAATTCCATAAGTACCAACATTACAGTTAAAGAGACATGCTATACCCTCAGTATTATAACACCAACATTTGCAACACCCAGGAACCGCCTGTATGGGGAGTACTAATGGGTTGAGCACGCTGGCTCTTGCTGGAAGACTGGGCGTTTTCAAGTAAGGGCACTCAGAGATGACACTGTACTGGGTTTGAGCAGCAAGGGTTTTGTAGCAGGGGGACTACAGGGGTGGCTTCTGTGAGAAGCTGCTAGACGCTTCCCCTACGTCTGACAGAGCCAATGCCAGCCAGCTCCAAGATGGACCCACCGCTGGCCAAGGCCGAGCCCATGAGCAACAGTGGTAGTGCTACTGTGAGAACACAGTTACGAAGGGGAAAAAAACCAACTGCCCAGTTGCAGACAGGGGAGGAAGAATGAGAGAAACAGCTCTGCAGGCACCAAGGTCAGTGAAGGAGGGTGAGGAGGTGCTCCAGGCACCAGAACAGAGATTCCCATGAAGACCATGGTGAGACAGGCCATGGAGGTTCATGGTGGAGCAGATATCCGTATGCAGCCTGTGGAGGACCCCATGGTGGAGCAGCTGGATGCTCGAAGGAGGCTGTGACCCTGTGGGAAGCCTGCACTGGAGCAGGCTCCTGGCAGAACTTGTGGACCCGTGGAGAGAGGAACCCATGCTGGAATTGGTTTGCTGGCAGGACGTGTGACCCTGTGGGGGGACCCACACTGGAGCAGCCTGTTCCTGAAGGACTGCACCCCTTGGAAGGGACCCACAGTGGAGCAGTTCATGAAGAGCTGTAGCCCGCAGGAAGGACTTAGGTTGGAGAAGTTCATGGAGAACTGTCTCCTGTGGAAGAGACTCCACACTGGACAGGGGAAGAGTGTGAGGAGTCCTCCTCCTGAGGAGGAAGGAGCAGCAGAGACAAGTGTGATGATGATGATGATGAATGGCAATCCCCATTCCCTGTCCCCCTGCGCTGCTTGCGGGGGCAGGAGGTAGAGAAATTGGGAGTGAAGCTAAGCCCAGGAAGAAGGGAGGGATAGGGGGAAGCTGTTTTTTAAGGTTTGGTTTTATTTTCTCATTACCCTACTCTGATTTGATTGGCAATAAATTAGTTTTCCCCAAGTCGAGTCTGTTCTGCCCGTGACAGTAACGTGAATGATCTCTCCCTGTCCTTATCTCAACCCACAAGCCCCTCCTATATTTTCTCTGCCCTGTCCAGCTGATGAGGGGAGCGATAGAGCGGCTTTGATGGGCACCTGGCGTCCAGCCAGGATCAACCCACCACGCTCACTCATGACTGAAGATGTTTTCAGAACAGCAGAAGGTAATTGCGTTCCCATTACAGGACTCCAAGAACACACACCTGTAACTAACTTGGGCACAGTACAAGAAAATAGGCACCTACCTTCATCAGAAACAAGTACCTTCACCAGAAACAAAGACTCCGTTCAACAACAGGGCCTGTACTTGCCTGCAGGGGGTTAACTCTGCTGTCACACTGTGACCATGTTTTTACTGGCTCCCTTCCCACAGACCTCAGTTTTACCTGGTCCAATTTAAGCCCACATTCTCCTGAGCTCTTAGAACAGTTGCAGCACCTACACAATCTTGCATAATAAGCAGGGGTTAGCAAACTACCATGCTTTGTATTCCGCTAGCTAATCTGCTTCTAAAATACTGTGGCACCATTCTCATCTCAAAAAACATTTCTACAGACTATAAAGCCCACATCTGCCTTCAGCATGTAATAATAAAAATGAGATAATTCAGCCCAGCATACACGTGGGGAGGTTTATCTGCACTACACGTCACTCTGAAAAGTTTACTTACTGTAAAAGTCATAAGAGATGAAAGGCATGTTTTTATGTCATCCCCTGCAACAAAGACAATTCAACTCTTGCCTGTATTTAAATACCAGTCCTTGAACTCTCAAAGCCTTTGTGAAAGATAAAATCTTTATAAACAAACAGTTGTGTTATCTTGAGTCACGCAGCATCTACCTTTAAAGTGGTATCAGCTTTTCAGAATAGACACCCCCATGTCTTGAAAAGCAAATTGCTATTAACTGAAGCAAAAACTAGATGCAAGTTCTTCACAGACTAGTTTCCTTTAAAAAAAATAAAACCCAAACCACAAAACAGTTAGCGGATACCTTTCTCAAGGGACCTTCACCACAAGACTCCTTAGATAAGCTTGACCAAAACAACTTTGTTTCAGTCAATTAGGTTCAAGTTACCTCAGCACAGAGCATTGTACAAAGAATTATACTGTTCTCAGCTAAGCTCCTGCTCCCTGAAGTCACCCACTCCTGCTCACGGACTCCTGAAGGAAATTGCACTTGTGCAGAATCTACAGTCTGGATGAGAATATGCTATCCAGAAAAAAACCACTTATTTGCTATGACTTAATTTTTCCACTTTAAAACTCAAACTTAATTTAAACCATGGTTACAGTATCATTTCTGTGGTACAATTTTATCTTCCCCAAAGCCAGGAACAGAAGTGAAAAAAGCAGGGGTGCAGCGGGGCACAACAGTGCGTTACCATCCTCATTTAGGATGAATGAAGTGAGAGGGTTTGTCCTGCCTGTCCCGAGAGGGCCAACACACCTTCCAGATGACCTAATCCTTTAAGCTCAGCCTGCGGTAATAAGTGATCATCTAAGTCTCAGTGGCCGCCTCTGGCGGAAACCAGGGTTACTTCACATTTATTACAGCAAAATGTTGAGCATTACCCACTTTTATATTGCAGGAAGGAACTTAATGAGATTAAATATTATTATTTTGACAAGTTAAAACATTTTTAAAAGCACCTGCTTGGCTTCAGTTCCATTTCCCATTTTGACGGACTCAGGCAGCAAAGCATCCCATTTCCCAGAATAAATCTGTCACTCTTAAAAGCGTTAGGTCAGGACTCTAGTGGAAACAAAGGCCTCTTTCATAAGGATATCTAAAATTAAGACCTGTGACAAAAATTCACACTTCTACAGATAATATAAGGATCTTCCAGTAATCCAGAATCCACTTACAGAATGGACTACATGCAGAGAAGCTAAAGGTTAAAACCCCTGAAGGAAAACAGAAATGGTGTAGCTGCATGTAAAAGACAGCTCAGACACAAAGTCAGCTTAAGCGCTGTGCACAAAGGAAGAATTGAAATCAAGACACTCAGAGCATCCAGGAAGTGAGAACACCAGAAAACCAGAATAAATTCCATGGGTAAACTAATCCGATTTCTTTGCGCAATAACAAGACCCATACTCTTTATTAAACCATTCTCCCAGAACAGAACAATTACTGCAGATAAGTAACATGCAGCAACGAAATTAGCTATGGCAAGGGAAAACATAATTTTATTTTATTTTTTAACCATTCTACTTTTCCTGCAAAGAAGGCTACCTGTCTATAACCATGCAGGTTGCTTATCTGCTCCTGTGCTGCCTGTCTGCAGCCTGTAATTGGCACAAACTCCCAGCTGGTGATCAGAAGCATTTGCCGACATGCTGGGCTGCCAAATTCAGTGCTTTTCATGCCATGCATTCAGTCTCCCCGTTGGTGCAGCAGCCACACTGAGCTGATTTTTTCATCACGTACCAGTGGCTGCATTCAAGTAGTTAGCAATATGATGGACTGACTCATTTAAAGTTTATTCGGAAAGTGATCGGTGTACATATGCACACACGCACACTCTCAACAAGAGCATTAGCACAAAAAAAAGCAGAGCTTTGAGTTCACAGCTTTTCCACCACCCCATGAACACAGTATTGAAGAAGCACCTGTATTTTCCTAAAGTAGTTTCCAAAAGCTTTTTTTTTTTTTTTAAAGCAGTAGCTTTACCAGCATTTTTGTGTATTACGACTGCACAGAACCACCCTAGTTTTTCTGCAAGTATATGGAGAACAAACTTAACGACACATACTCTTACCAAAGTAGCATTAATATTTCCTTATGCTTTTACAGAAGTAATTTCTGACATTAGAAAACTAGAAATCCATTTTCCCGTCTCTTTTGCTTAATAACTGCTACTTTAATATATAGAAAGTACTGTAATCGCCCCCCTCTAAAACATGCTCAGGTATATAGCTTAAGCCTTTCAGCCACTTGGTACACCAAGTCTGTCTACAGCCTTCTCTTTCTCCCTCTACTTTTATGCTTCGTGCCACTCAAGCCTTTCTGTACCTCAGCTCGAAGATATCTATATATGCCAAACCAATGTACAAGAGATGTCCAAAAATGACACTAAAATAGCTGCAGCCTTTTCAC
The DNA here is from genome assembly GCA_013398295.1 of Chionis minor. Lineage (NCBI taxonomy): Eukaryota > Metazoa > Chordata > Aves > Charadriiformes > Chionidae > Chionis > Chionis minor. The sequence continues at coordinate 170,573 of VZSF01010128.1, read as the reverse complement.
CTGCCAATTTAACAGCTTAAATCTTCGCTTGTATGACTTTGTGTAGCAACCAATCATACTGCAGAACAGCATTTTAGATAAAAATGGTTTAACTACTTAATAAACTATATTGCAAATATTAAGATGATTTGGAGCATCAAGACAAATTTTCAGCATTACGGTATCTTATTAAACTATGAACAAAGTTTAGCCTTCTCTCTGGATTTATTTGTATTTCAAAAGGCAATACAAAAAGTGTTACATGCATATCAGTCACTCCTGTAGACTAGAATTTGAGTAGCCACTGGGAATTTAGCACTGCAGTATTTTCCAACAATACGCAACATTATATGTTCAGCTGAAAGGGTATTCTAATGCAATATTCAAGCATGGGATTTTTTTCTGAGCTCTTGGCAAATGTGGGAACTCCACTGCTTCCGAGTAGCTCAATTATTTTTATGTAAGTGACAGCAGGTGGGTATTTAAGTAGATTGTTTTGTTATACATAAATGCCATTACAGACAAGCCTTTGTATGGCTCTGCTTTACTTTTGCTGCTTGGTGTTAACACAAAACATTAGTCCTGGAAAGGCTTAGTTATACCAATAGCATAATTACATTAACATATTCATCTGGTTGTAAGTATGCAAGATCTAGTCAAAGCAAGTATCAATTTCAGCTACTGGGTTCTCAAGCAAAAAGCCTTTGCGAAGGACAATTAAGGCTTCCATCACCCTACCAGAGGTAATAACGAGAAACAAGTTGAAGCCACGGGAGCACTGGTCTATTTTTGACAGTGGTATTTAAGTATTTATTAAGCTGGTTTTCATCCATTTATTCAGTTGGCTGACATCCACCTGCCGCATGTAACATTTGAAAATGCACAGTTAGCAAGCCACTAAAATAAGGAAGCTGGGTAGTGTTTGGTTGTGTTTTTTTGTATTAACCTAATAGGCAACAGCTTCTAGAATTTGTCTTGCTGATATACTTCAACTCTGCCTGAAGCAAGAATAGGAAAAGGTCCCTCTCTGCTAGTATAAAATAGTTCAAGTACTGGAAAAAAGCCACTGGCTATTTTTTAATAACAGTATTTGCATAAGCAGAAAAGAAACTCTCAGTTTCTCACTGACCTCTAGCAATATTCAGGCAAAGTTTTACTTTAAGTTCTAAAATACAGAAGTTTGATTATTTAGCCAATACAACAGTCCCACAAACCGCACCCCAGATAGTGTTGCACAGCTTATGACCGAGATCAATACTCAAAGCTAAAATCCTGCTTGTGACAGTAATAATACAGATTGGCAATTTTAACACTTCAGTTTAGGAAACATCCATTCTTCCAACCCCGCTGATGTGTATCACTTATGTAAATATTTATTAGATCCAGTCATCATGCTACAGTATTGGTCAGGTTAATAAACTTTCTTACTGTGAGACTACACCAGCACAAGGCACGAACACAATGAAATCTATATGAAATTTTACAGTAACTTTCCAGAAATATGCTTGTGGCCCATCAAATTCAGACTAAAGTACTGTAAATTTAAAATATTTACTTGACTTCTTAGCATACCTAATGTGTAAGAATATTTTCTTGTTTGATTCCCAAAAATAAATATAAGCTTTCAATTGAAAGCATTTATTTCCCTAGTTTTCCAAAGCGGAGTCTGGGGGGTTAGGGGGAAATGCTTCAGACTTGTCATCAGTCCACTTCGGTACGTAAAAAGCATCTGCTGTCCCAGTATTTGTTCAAATCCAAGAGATATTTTCTTCCAGTGAAATATGACCGGAGCACTCATTTTATTTTCAGCAATTCAGTCTGTTTCCATGGCAGCACTGCGGGATTCCTTAGCCACCATGAGTCGCATTAGCTGACTGTGGAATTTCTCGATCTTCTTTACGTCTTGTGCCTGGTCTGTTCTATACAGCAAACACTGTAAGAGAAAGTTGCTTAGTATCAGTTTTCACTTGAACCGTTTTTATCCTGTTTATAGTTGCAACAAATTTGTGCTTGGAACACACAAAACAAGGTAAGTACTTAAAAGTTAATTTGTGGCACGCTGTTACCACGAGGCAGCACCAACACAGTCTATACCCTGCTTTAAAATATACTTACATCTGTGTTTACATTTAAGTTTCTCTGAAAGGCCCATGCCCCCCATTTTGAAAATAGGCAAGCTCACGATCGTTTCTTCTGTTTCAAAAACAGTGCTAAAACTTGGATTTTAAAGCTGCCTCTAAAAAGACACCTTTGTTTGCGTTGTCTAAAAATAGAAGCAGACTTAAAACCCAAAATTATTTGCCTATTCTGTATATTCCGAAAGCAAGTTTATTTTGCCTTTCACTGTCCTTAATGTTACACTTCCAGTGACATAAAATCAGTTCAGTATTTCCCACTGAAGAGGATCCCCTCCCCCAAACAAAATCTGTTTCTAAGACAGTCCTAAATAAGGAACATAACATCTGATTAAGATAAAAAGGAACTCCTTCATGTGACAAGCCTGTAAATGCAAAAGGAACGAGAGTAATAGAGTAATTTGTCGTAGAAAGACCACTTAGGTTTTTTGCAGACTAAGCAATTCCTTACACCTGTACAGCACAAGTATGACTGCCCAGGCTGATTTAACATTGGAAAAATCCCAGAATGCTCCATTCTTCAGCGTTGTCAATACAGCAACTTTTGATAGCATTAAGTTCCTATTTTAATTCAGAGACAAATAGTAGAAAACCAGTTTATTTTTCCCTTCAGCTATTATTACCTCTGCAGAGTTAGCAACAAGGAAAACCTCCCTTCCCACCTTTGGAAAAAACAAAAACAAAAACCCCACAAACAAACCTCCCCCCCAAAAAAAACAAACCAAACCCTTGCCCCCTCCCCCGGTGTAACAGCTTTCCATGACTGGAAGCAGGTAAGGAGACCCGTAATTGAAAAGAGTCCAAGTTCACGAATCACCTGACTCCAGCCTTCTGGAGAAATCTGTGAAAGATTTCAATTTAACTGTCCTTCACTTCCCTGTTATCCATGCCCCATACTCAACATCTCACCCATGCTAAGCCCTATTATCCTATCAAGAAGCATCACTACTGCAGTTCTGCATCCCTCCCAGGTATTGGAAACACCAATGAATGCCAGACTACTTTTCCTGGAAAGAAGAAATCTGATTTTTCCCAAGTCTGAAGATAAGAGCAGAACAGACTACTGTTGCTTACTTTGGACTGCAAAACAACAAGAACATGGCTGTAACATCACTGGCAGCAAGAACCTGTTGCTGGCAAGCCCATCAGTACGCATATGCCGATGCATTTCTACTGGCTGCCTGCCATCTCGCATCCTACCCCCTCAAACACTTCTAACCCTTCCAGACTATTTAGAACAAGGGCAACCCGTAAGCTCAGCTGCTGCACCTCCTTGTACAGCAGCCCTTGGAAGGACACTGCAGAATTCCACGTTGCATGTATATTCCACAGTTTTTACTGAATGCATAACTGACACCGTAACAGTACTTCAGAAAACAGGATCTCTGAACCAAAAGTGAACCTTATTCTTCTGCCTCATAATCACTCCACAATCTCATAATCACAAAGAAGGAGTTTAACCTATGGTTGGAAGTTTTTACCGCTCTGTTTGATGATAGTCCTGAAATGCTTCAGCAGAAGCTACCAATGTCATTTCACGATGCATTTTCAGACAGAGAGAAGATTCAAGATTTTTGCAGTGCTTGTTTTCATAGAATTCTAAAATAATTATGTTGACACCCATAAAGAACACTGAAGTGTTAGAATTTTTCCTGGACTGTGCAGAGTTGAACCACATGTCAGTGACAGCAACTAGGGAAGGCTGAGCACAAGTTTTTAGGAAACTGTCAGGCACTCTCATGGCAATGGCCAAGAGCTCAGAAGCTGACTGACAGCAAAATGCAAGTCTGTGAAAGGTACAATTGGCCCTAAAAAGGAACATGTTCTGTACTTACAGCTACATCGTCCGTTACTTTGATACAGAGGTTCCCATCACAATGTCGATACTTGAGAACAACCCGTACCTGAAATGACAAACATTTTAAGAATTAACATCCAGCATATTTTCAGAACATGTCTGAAGAAAATCTGCCCCAATTCAGACTACCTTTTATTATAACTATGTACCGTTTCACATTTTCACCACCTCTGTGGTGGCCCTCAGCTCTGCTGGCCACTAATCCTACAGCCAGGATGGTTTGGAAGCTGAACCATCACATTTCCCTGCCTATCATACTAAACTGCTATTATAATAGCATCAGGAAGCTTAACGCTGGGCATGTTCAAACCCACTGTAACAACAGCAACAACAGTTGCAGGGACCTCAGTGACAGGTAAGATAAACTATGACAGTCACGTCAATACAAGACACCCCCTTGCCATATATATCACATTTCAGAAAAACTAAATAGAAACTTGTGTTTATAGACTTGAAATACTTGAAAATAAAATTAAAAAAATCTACATGAAGACTTGAAACGGGTTAACTGATTGGGGTAAGCTCAACATTACTGTTTTTAATTCTACAGTACCTAAGCTATTATCTTAAGAAGTTTTATTTCCGTTCACTACAGTTAATTCAATAGCTGCACTGAAGCAGAGAGGCAGATTTCAAGTGTTCTGATGTTTTGCAAGTGGAAAGGGACTGTACAAGAATAACACTTTGATCCCTCTGCTTTTAAACAGAGCATGAGGCAGATGGGATGGAATACCCTGTTGGGTCAGTTCTGGGTCACCTGTCCCGTCCGCTCCTCCCCACACCTCTGACCCCTCTATGCTCTTCTGCTTCTGACCCTCCAACAGGCAAATAACAAAGTTGTCTGGCCTTGGTCGTTATGGCAATAAGTATAAGCAAAAGCCTCTCTGCATACCATTCCCTGGCATCAACTATAAACATTGGTCTTATCACTCTGAAAGCGAACAGTTTTCTGCACAGCGTGCTGTTAATTTCAGCAGTTAGAACTGGCCTAGTTAGAAAGCAGAATTACTGACCAAAACTGGTCCTGTTTTACTTCAAACCAGGACACGCTTTCAGAGTAACTAAAATCAGAAGACTGAAGAGAGCTCTTGCGAATTAAATTGCTTTTAAGCCTCAATAAGGCTAAATTTGAAGTCTGAAAGCAAGCATCCAACTTCTCACCAAAACAGTTACTACTCTAGTCACCTGCCCTGAGTTTTAACGTGTCCACAGTCCCTCTGGACTCTCAATTCACCAAAGTTCTCAAAACCACGGTGATAAAAAACACCATCATCAGCAACTGACTGAGCATTAACCGCTTCCTCCTGAACGCAGAGCTGGCCACTGAGACTTTGTATCTATTGTTTCCAGCCTCGGCCTGCATCACTAACTAGAAACAAAGCAAGGTGTCCCTTTGAGAACATTCTGAACCCACACTGTAAACAGGTCTTTGTTGTACAGAGTGAGCCCTGCTAACGGCCAACAACCTCCTTGACTACAAAACATATTTTGAAACTCCTGCTCTGAGACAAATCTCACCACAGTTTTGTCTTTTTTGTTTAAGAAACTGTCACCTTCAAACAACAACAGCTGCAAGCAGGCCCAAAAGCACAAGAGAGGCTGCCACAAGCAGTAGGCACGGACCCAAGAGGCAACTTGCTCACACAAACAGCAAGACCGCTCACTACGTAGCCTCACTGGCCCACAAAGAACATAGACCCATCGCCTTTAACATCCCACAATTCTTGTTCTTCCTTCAGTTTCCGGACAAGCCCAATTACACACAGAAGCTTCTTGGGCAGATAAAAAGAGGGTACTCCTGTTGTGACCCTAGGGCCTACATTAACTCTTGCATAAACAGAAAATGTATTGCCACAGATGGGAAGAGATTCCTTTTGGGGGCTCCTTGAGAAAAGGGGAAGAGCAACTCCTGGCTGCAGTGACATCCCTCCCAAACTTCCATTTAATTGGGTATTACAGAGCATAACAAGGTAAAACAGAACAGTTTATTTTATTATCAGTAGATAGGTGGCAATTGCATATGAAGTGGTCAACCATGCTAGCTAAAGACAGATGTCAAACACTGCTTCTGAAGGTTTTTCTGTGTCCTCTATTTTTAGCAAGGAAAACTAGGCTTTTCTTACAGAAGTTTTCTCAGGCATACAAGTTCTACATTACCTTTTGTGCTACTTTTTAGCTAAAATGCAATGCTGATTCTGAACACTGAAATAGCTTTTAATGTCTGCGCAGATTATACCCTGAAAAAGTCTTCAGAAACAAACCAGTCACACATCAAGAACTTAATTCCTAGAGCAGCTAGTTTTTAGGAAACTTAACACCTTCGGTCAGAAATGACTGTGCAGGCAACAACACAACGCAAAAGCCAAGGCATGCTTTCGTTTAATTTTTCAGGAAGGCGAATTCAAGTGATACGGTCTTAAATGCTGCAAGCTCATAAAATAAACCGATTCTAAAGCGACATCACCGGAGCCACCAAACCGCCCCCGCCCACCGCCTCACCCCAGAGCCGCTCCTCCCCAGGGCCTAGCATGGCCCGCCCGTCCGTCTATCCGCCCGTCCATCCATCCATCCTGTCCGTCTGTGTGTCTGTCCATCCGCCCGTCCACACATTCATCCATCAAATCCGCCCACCCGCGAGGCCTCTCGGCCCGGCCTCCCCCTCACCTTCATGGGGTCGGCGAGGTAGAGCTTCTCGGCGGCACGCGTGAACTCCTCCCAGGCCTGGTAGTGCGGCATGGCGGGCCCGGCCTGCCCCGCTGCTCCGCTCCCCCCGCCGGCGGCGGCAAGATGGCGCCGAAGGCGGACGCCGCGTCACCGCTAAGCCGGCACCTCCCATTGGTCGGCGGAAAGCCGTCGCCCAATGGCGAAGAGGGTGACTCGGAGACTGCCGCGGGTGGGCGGGCGGCGCCGTTGCCACAGCGCCCCCGCCAGGCGCGGCGGGATGCCGGCAGGCCCCGCCCCGCCCCCAGCAGAGGTGAGGGCTCCCATTGGTGGCTGCGCCGCCGCATCGGCGCGGCGCGGGCTGGCAGACCGCCGACCCGGTGCCGCGGGTTCGAGCCCCGCCGGTGGTGGCGGAGGGTCGGGCAGCCGGTCCCGCCTGCCGGTCGGGCGCTCGCGGGGGCGGCAGTGGCGAGGCTCCGCCAGGCCAGGTGCGGGTCGTCTCCGCCTCGGTCTCCCGGTCGGAGGCTCACGGAGAGGGGGCTTAGGGGTGGAGTGGGCTGGCCTGGGGGCGAGGGGCCCGGCCTGGCCTTGCCTGGCCAGGAGGGCCCGGCGTGAGGTGAGGCCGGGGGCCCAGGCCAGCCCCGGCCGGGCGGGCCGCGAGGGCGATGTTAGCGGGGCTGGCTTTTACAGCTGACTCTAGTCCAGCTTTTCCCAGGCTGGAAGGTCCTTTGTTAAGCTGGAGGGTGGCTCCGTGTTGAACAAAAGGGAGGTTTAGCAGCAGCTGGCCGGCTGCTCTGGGCTGCCGGGGTGGCTGCCCTCGCTGCACAGGGTGCTGAGGCTGGGCCTGGCGCTGGGGGCAAAGCTGCTGGGCTCAGAAAGGGACTGAAAGGGAGGAAATCGCAAAGATCTTGGGGAACCCTGCTCTTCAAGTATGTATGTATGTGTGTGTAAAGCATTTACCTAAAACTGACAAGAATTCATTTCAAAAGAGAACTGAGGAAGAAAAAAAATCTCCGATTTCTCCTGTTATATTTTAAAATCCCATTTTCTTTAGTGACCTGTGATTTTTTTTGTTGTTCCTTAATTGCACAAAGAGAGTAGCCAGCCACAGTGCTCAGCTCTGACTATGTTACACGGCTTGCGTAACTGCTGCAATTACAATAAACACGTAAAAACTGCAGTCCTCTATTCTCTGTTTCATGGGGATGCACTGAAAACCCAGAAGCTCCTGATAATGACTCACAACTTTAAGCTCGTTTTACTGAACTGAGCAAACCTCAACATTGTGGCCAAACAAATAAACTGGAAAGTTTAGGGCAGATCGGCATGTAAGGGGATGAATTATGCAGGCTGTTCCGGTCTCCACTAGCAACATGGGGAAATACTAGCTCTAGATTTTTTTGACCACAAAAGGCACAATAGGTGCAAAGGAGAATGAAGAAACATGGCATAGAAATAAAAGGGTGGATGGGAGGTAAAGGGAGAAAAACTAGAATGAATTTCCCTGAGTCAGTAAAGCAGAAAATAATTGTTACTGTGGGGATCAACTCTGAAAAAGTCTGCAGTGATTAGACTGCCAAACTTTAATAAATTGCGACTTGTGGGTATTATGTGGTCTAAACAATTCTGTTAAAGGGCTTTGCACCAATGAGGGGAGGCTATGAATAGTGGAAAGACTGAAGACTTTTTTTCTTTTCTTTCCAGAACTGCTCACAGAGTTTAGATGCTGCTGTGTCTGAGAACCCAGCTTCAAAAACGTAAGAGTTGTCTTTCAGAGAATCTGATAATCAACAGCTGCTCTGATTAAAGGTGACAGATGTATTGACAGAGCAATTATCCTAAATGCAGAATCTAACCTGGAGGAAGTGCTTCTCCACTGTCTCAGGTTTTGGGTGGCCATTTCTAACTGCAGAGTAGGGATTGCTTTTGGTAGTGTTTTACAGACACATAGGGGATGGGAACACATGAAAATGAAAGGTGTGGGGAGCGCAAACCCTGTAACACGCATAACATTTCACAGAACCATTGCTCACCAAATTTGGATCCAGGTTTTCAAATGGGATGTGGATATTTTCTTTTTGGAAGAGGAGTCCCAATTGTGGACTGTCCAGTCAGAAGCACCTTAGGGTTTCTTTTCAGAGGATTTTCATTTTGACTGAAATGATCAGGAACTTTTATGTGTTTTTTGAAACAAGAGCTGTCTTAGGAGCTTGCCATTGGCCAGTCATTAATGCTGTAATTCGCAATTTCTGCAGCTGAGCTAATGCAACAGAGTGAGATTAGAAAACAAACCAATTTTGGTATTTCTTTTTCCTTAACTCAGATGATTTCTGTGATCCAGTTTAGAATGCAGCTTCTAAAACTATTATGTATGCACAGCTTTGGAGCTGACAAACTGCAGCAGCCAGGGCAAAGAACAGAGAGGGGGATTTCGTAATTGGCCTTACCTCTGAAGAAAATGTGATGTGACACTATGACACTTATATACAGCCTGATACACAATTCTGCATAGCCTGTTCCTGGCTGCAGGTTTCCTTCCTTTTTCATTCCTTCAGATGAAGGATTTCATCTTCCCTGCCACCACCACCACCACCTATGGCCCCGTGGTTGTGCTGTCACAGCTGTTTATAACTCTGCGCTGGGGATCAAACCAATGCTTGGATTAAAAGCAGCACCATTTTTAGTATCACATTTTTTTTCAACTGAGATCCATTCGTTTTTCCAGTTTACTGTGTAGCCTTACGTACTGTTGTGCTGACACAGCTGTTGAAAATGTACGTTTTTTTGGTGGCAAGAGAGGATATGGGAATTCCTACTGTTTTTGCTGGCTTGCCACCAAAAATGGGGGCCTGTATGTGAAACCACCCCCCCAACTTCCCTGAAAGCAAGGTCAGATGCTGAAATCTCGGCCATTAAAGAGAGAAGCTATTTCTGAGCCTCAGGGAATGTCTGATACCTATAGTTAGTGTGCTGCTTTGCTCTGTTATTCTCCTCTTGCTTGGAGAACAGAACATTTTCTTGACATGTTTGAAAAGTAACTTAGACCAGTGCAGTTATTCAGCTGTAAGTTGTATTTGATGTATGTCCAAAACTGTATTTTTCAAGTGTGGTCCAATGAATGCAGTAATAGTAGAAATGTTTCAATGGGCTTTTTGTTTAGTGAAATAAAATGAACAGTTGTTTATCACTGTGTGGAGTGTTTGGTATGCAGCCAATAATAATTTAGTAGTTGGTAAGAATTCTGCTAAAACATACGTACTTATCTTGCTTTCTTTTCTTGAGTTCTTGCTTTCTTCCGTGCAAGAAATCATTCCAGTGGTCTTAACGACCATTACATCACTTGTAAGTGAAATCTGGAATGCTATAAAACCTCATTTAGCGTTTCCTCAATCTCTCCTTGTATGTCCTTGCTATGTCCCCTAGACCACCTTACATAATGTCTTTTTAGCTTGGATTTAAGGCCATAAAAAGCTATGAAGCAATAATGTAAGTAGTGTGTGATGAAGATTTTTCATGTGGTTTTTCCTCAGGCCTTTCCCCCTCATCCAACCTGTACGTACATGATTAATGATCTCTCTTTGATCAAGCTTCTACATGCATTGCCACTGCAAGTTCTGCTTTGTATAGTTATGTTCAGGCATCTGGATTCCGCGTGTTAATTTCTTTAGGTTTTTTATCTAGTGTCTTCCTTTGCATAAATGACAAACTGAATGAAAACAGTAGAAAAAGACCTTGCATTGTATCTTAAAATATCATCCACGGAGATCTTGACTTCTTGCAGCTCCTGCAAAGTTCATGGAAGTTGCAGCTGCTCAGCATCACTCAGGGTTAGATATTTGGTTTCTTGTTCTTCACATTAATCCTTTTATTCAATCTAAAGCAGGTGCCATATTCTTATTTGCAAACATGTTTTTCTTTCCTGGATAAGGAATTCAGGTAAGAGTATTAAATACATTGAAATAGTTATCTGTCACCATGACATACTAATGGTGGGTAAAACAAGCTGGTCTTTCGAACTAAAAGAAGCTTTGTATAGAACACTATGCATTATCATGCTAAAGTATGGATTTGATGGGAAACAATAGGACAAAATCTGATCTTAGTTATGCTGCTGTAAATCCAAAGTTACTCCATTTATTTCAGTGGATTTTTTTTTTTATATATATCTGTAACAGTTTAATTAAGAGCTGACTTTGTTGCTGAGATGATAATCCTGTTCTTGGACCAGGAGCAACATAAAGTCAGTGCAGTTATACAGGTCTAAAAGAGTGCTAATGAGGAGTTAGTTACAAGGCAATTATTACTGTCAGGAATACTTAATGCTTAAAGACGGAGATATAGTCACTTCTTTCAAAATAGCTTGAACCCAGCCCTCAGTAAAGTTAAGGAGAAGGCACGGGCATGGTGATGATACATTCCATTCTTGTGTGTGTACAGTCTAAACCAGCTTGGGATTTGTACTGATGCAAACTTCAATCGCATGGGGTTATATTTTTCTTTGAAAGAGCATTTATGTGCATAAGGATGCAGATAGATCTTGAGTACAGTATGATCTGAGGTCTCTGACATCTTGCTGGCTTTTCAATCTCAGCAGCCATGAGAACCATGTCTGCAGTCAGAAGCTGTTGCTGCTCCTGGATGGGTTATAACATGCCAAACCGAGCCACAGGTTTTCACTCTACAGCTCATGAAGGAGCACAAAACAAAACTGCTCCTTTCTATGAGTTTTATGTTTTAAACAGCTTGGCTAATGGTTTTATCAGGTTAAGCCATACATAGTTAATTACAACAATGCTCATTTTCCATTTCTTTTGCACACAAGCATCTTATCAAGTGATTCAGCCTCATACTGTTCTAACAAGATAATTAAATATTGTTGTCACTTGGTTGTTAAAATACAGTTCATGACAATTAAGGCTGTACGTGGACAGCAGGATTCTGGGGCTCTGTCCTGGTGTCTGTCCCCGCCAAGTCACAACCTGAAGTCAGGATGAGACCTGGGTGCCTGTTACTGTCCTCGTTCCTTTTCCCCGGTGCCCTTGCTCCTGTGAAAGGAAACACACTCCAAACATGTCCCTGACTGGGGCCTCTGGGGAGCACGCAGCCGTGAGCACACCGTGCTCCACACTTGCTGTACATTTTAGCCATAACCTTCCCCAAGGCAGCATTGTTTCCTAGTTTGCTTTAACCATTAGGGAAAAACCCTGGCATTTAATATGGTCTAATCTAATCTTACTGCATGTTAGGGAGTTTATATCTGTGCATGTCAATAGCCATTACACTAGCAAGAGAGCTGTCCCTACATATGGCGTGTTGTCAGCCTGACCTTAATAGAAATTGTCCTTTCATTTTTGGATGCTGTTCTGACAGCGTTCTTGTTAAGCTGTTTGCTTTTGATAGCTAGGAAGATGCAGCCCTTCCTGTTAAGTGGTCAGTTTAGTCCCTTCAGCATAACATATTCAAATTAATGTGCTGTCATGCAAGAGACATATGTTAGAGAGCAGACTCTATGCTGTCACAACATTGACTACTGAGATTTGAAAATGAAATAGCAGTCCTCGTGATGGCCTTTGGGGAAAAGAAGAACACATCTGGTAGCCAGCTCATGAGCCGGCATTTGAAGCACTCTGGAAGCAGACAGACACTCTTAGCATTAACTGCTCATAGATTTTGTATCACCATTACATGAAGTTTCTGAGCATGCTTAAGATGGGGTTAGATCATCTGCTGGCACACGCTGGAAGCTCATTGATTTCTTACATTAATCTTTAAATAGGAAAGCTTTTTATTCGATAGGCATGACTTAAGGCTGGTTTACCTGTGCTGTTCATGCTGCCATGGCTGACGTAATTGGAGAGTACAAACCACCAGAACAGGCCAGTGAGATTAGATGCTTGTAGCGATACCTCTCCAGGTCCTCTGGAGCAGTGTAACTGCATCTGGGGCAGAAGGGCTTTCGGTACTTGTAACTAAGTTGACTTCTAATTCAAAGCCACATGTCTCAGCCCAGATCAGATGGAAACTACCTCCTGTGGAAAGGAAGACATGAGCAGTTCCTCGTCTGCCGTAATGCTAAAGCTTGAACCTTCCTGGCAGGTGAACCCTGCCAACTTCTTGCTAAAGTGAGAGAGTAACACGCTTCCCCTTTCACCCCTTCCCCTTGTGCTGTTGTGGGACCAGCAACGTGCAGCTGGTGGGAAACAGTAACTTTTGCTGTTTGCAAAGTAAATTCATGCCAGTCCCTAAAGTTGTGCGGCCTCACTCGAGTGGACTCTTAATTTAGCTGTGTCAGTAAGAGAGGCTGGTAGTCCCAGCCACTTGTCATTGCTTTTTCCCATGAATTAATGCCCTCTCGTGAAGTGTTTGCAGAGATGCTTGTGTGAGTGCCCCTTAACCCACTTCAATCAAACTGGGTTAGCGAAAACCTACTTAATCCATTTAAGCTAAGTCTGGCTCTGGTTGACCAAAGTAGGTTAGGGGGTGTCCACACGAGCCGCTCTGCAGGCAGATCTGAAGAAGTGGTAATTTCCACAAGAAGAAGTAGGACGGGCTGAGCAGGGGGAGTGGATCTGAATCAGCAACTTCTCCCATCCCCTCAGCGGCAGGCAGAGGAGGACGCCAGCCTCTGCCCCACACTGCGCACACACACACGCGCGCTGGGCAGCTCGGCTGGCAGGCAGAACTTGGGAAGCCACAGCGGTGCAGCTGTTTTCTCATATACCCCTTCCCGTAGTTACAGCAGTAGAAAAGCTTTGTGTAGAGCAGCTGTTGCCGAGAAGGCACAGCAGACTAAAGCCTCTGCAGGCTCCTCAAGCTCTCCTGTTTGAGCGTTTGACTTTGTTCAAGAGTTGGTGCAGGTAGAGGCCCAGATTATGGTCAAATTATGGTCAAATTAGTGTCAAAGTGGATTCTCCACATTTGCATTGCCAATTCCTGAAAGAACTGCAGGCATACACATTCCTTGATGCAGTATGGCAGCTTTCTACAAAAGATGTCTGACACAGAGTTTGTGTAGCTATCGGGCTTGCAGGCCCATGTAATGCATACGCAAGAGCTGGGATCTGTGCTGGGAAGGGCTTCCTTACTTCCCACATGGTGCTGCTGTTACAATCCTTGTCACAGAGGTTGCAAGTTATTTATACGGCCCTTTGGTTGGCTTGAGTCCACAGAGAAATTTTAACCTCAAATCTGAAAGTTTAGCATTTTCATAGGATTTGGAGTACATTAAAAATATTAAAGGAGAAGTAGGTAGTGTGTAGGAGCGGGGGCATGGAGAATATCTGTATAAATTACATGCCAGGGCTGTGACTTTATGCTGAAGGCATAACTACTAACAAGATTTGAAATGTGTCCTAACAATTGCATTCTTGCTTAGGTGGTTTTCTCTCTCCATTAGCAAATTTTACTGATCTCTTTTTTTTTTTTTTAATGCTATTGAAGAAAGTGAAAGGTTGAAGTGGTCTTGGTAATTCAGGAATAAATTACAAAGTTCCCCCTTCTTTCAGATGAGGCAGCAGTTTAGAGGTCACACAGACAGCAGAAACAGATATACAATGGATGTGAATGAAGGAGAAAATATTCACCACTCTCATTGTTTTAGGGCCTGGAGAAAGATGAGGACCCTTCAGGCAATTCCCAGCCTGATGCTGACCCTCCTTTCATGTCTCCCTGCCTCTTACCCACTCCAGGCTGGGAGGGAGAGGAACTGGGAACGGTAGCTGCATGTTTTCCAAGGAGTCTCTGTACCAGATCTCTAGTTATAAGGATTCAGCCAATCTGTGTCCCCCTTGTGCAGCACAAAGAGATGAGGCAGGGCAATGTGTCTGCTTATACATATTCCAGATTTTTTTTTTTTTTTATTCCTTAGGGTTGTTTTTACTTTCATTTTAAAACAGTTAGGGTAAATCTGGCTGCCCTAAAGCTAGCTCCTCTTCTATATAGTTTACTCTTGTTGATTTAAAAACAAGAATCATGAGAAAGATTTGCCAGCGTAGCATTTGCTATGAAAAATTTACATGCAGCTGCTTTGAACTAAATTCCCAGCAGAAGTGAAAGGATTTTGAGGCTTCCAGATCTTAGCAGACTACTGTTTTTTGCAGGCAGAAAACTGTATGATATGTGCTTCTCCAGAGGTCCTTCCCAGCCAGCTAGGACTGTACTCTCCTTCTCTTATCCCACTGAGACATATTATCAGCTTTTGGGAGGGGATCCTTCTGGAACTAGCAAGTTAATTAGCTTTGCTTGCGAATGCCTGCCGCTGAAGTGACTGATTACTTTTTGGAGGGAAGGAAAAATCTTCTCTCTAGAGTTGAAAACAGCAAGAACATGCAAATTTGTTTAAATCTTGATGGTGATTTCTCTTCTGTGGGGCAACACTCTTCTCCATATGTGGGGTAAATTTTCCAGCAGTTCTATTTCAGTTTCTGGAGTTGTAGGTTGAATCATAAATCTAGTCTTACAGATTGAGAATATGATCAGGAGTGTTTGAAGGCTGTTTGCAAATCAGATGCTGGTAATTTAGAATAAGATAGTCTTACCCTACCTGACTCCAGCCTGACCAGTTTCACAGAAGCTGAGAATCCGTTGACACTGATAATTTTTTTGGTAGTGAAACCATGATCTAATCCAGGGCCAGAGCGGTAAACAAGTGGTTTGCTGTTTAAACATGTAAGGTAACGAACGCAATTAAGGTAATGCAGGCCACTTACGGTTGAAGTGAAGATGTCTCCTGTGTTGACACAGGAACCTCCTCACTCCTTGGTGACAATGCCACCTTCAGCATGTGGATGCTTTTCTCCTTACAGCAGGATCAATTTGATGCCTCATAAATCTTATTAGGTATTCTGTTCATTCCTCAGAGAAGTATCATGAGGGTTAATTATTTCTCTGCTCTGACTCAGACAGTGATTTTGTGCCAGAGGATTCTGGCAGTGAGTATAATCCTAGTGATACCCTCAGTGAGGAAACCATTGTTAACGATGTTGATGAGGAAGCGCTAATGGAAGCTGAACCAGAGCCTGATATAGAAATGGAGAGACCTAAGGCAAACAAAGGAGAGAGGTTGGAAACCTTAATGTTTGCTGCCTTCTGCCGCAGATCTTATGAAAAATAACTCTTTGTCTTCTTTCCCCTTCCCTCCCATCCAAACACAGGCTGCAGAACGGCTCTCCTGAGGCTGAGCTGTGCTAGAGGGAGGGAGGAGATGCGTTGCTTAAGCGCTGGTGCTGATCGTCATTCCCCTGGGAAGATGTGCACCAAGGAGCATGTTTCAAACAGAGCAAGTAAGCATCTCTCCAGCAAAACCAGGCTGCCAGATGAGGGCTGAGGTCCTCGCTCTGCCCAGGCTCCAGAAAAGCATCGCTCCAGAGCCAGGAGGCACCATGAATACGTTGGCCATGCTACTCTATTTAGGACTGGTGCTCTGGAGATAGATGTTGAATGAATAAAACATATTTTCTATACTGTTTTTTTATATCAGTATTTTATAAACTCATGGTGAGAAACCAGTGATATCTACCTGCTGCGTAACTGTGCTGTGAGGGGCAAAGGGGCTCTCTCTATGCTAGCACACAAAGCCAAGCACTGCTTAAACCTTAAAAAGTTTTCTTTGTCCCAAAGAGATTATTTTCCTCTCCTGGTCTCATGTGGTTTCCAAGGCCCAGTTTAAACACATACAATGACATAGGATAGATAGCTATTTTCCATACATGGCATTGGTTGTTCGGCAGGAAGTATTCATTCCTTTAAGACAGTACTGAAAGGGATTCTGTTCAGCGCTCCAAAAGAGAATCAGGCAGTATTATCTCGGGTCACATCCTTCTTCTATTAGTCAAATGGTGAAACCAGACATATGAGTTGTTTCAGTCTGTGACCTTACCCTGTGCTTCCTGACAGATCTCGCAGCTTTTCAGTTGTCCCTAGTTTATATGCAGGATTCTTCAGTCCCCCTGGCAATCTGCATTCTTTCTCGAGCTTTTTCCTGGTATCTTGGGCCCTTGGGAGATCACAGCCTCGCCTTGGTTTCTATGTGACTGCATAGATAACCACTCCAGTAATTCACTGCCCTCATCTGGATCCCTCTGCTGAACAGCCTTAAAAGTATTCATGGCCCTCTCCAATGATTCTTAATGCTCTTCAACCTATGCAGTGTTCTTTCAACTTGCATTCTTCCCGGATGCCTCCAGAAGTAGAACAGCAGGCTCCAACATTTCCTGACACTGTGGCCCTTTATAGCAACCAGCAGTTTACACATTTGTCATTCAACTCACAATCTGCTTCGCTGTTTCTGGCATCTTACGATTGCTCTCTCATTCCCTAACATGCTATAGCCTTCTTCAGGCTCAGCAGCTGCTCCAAGAGGGTTCCTAAGGCTGGGGAGCTTTTTGCTGAAAACATTTTTCAGGCTCTCCCTCATGCTCTCTAGCAATGAATCTCTTTTCTATTTTGTGGTATAATATGGTTTTCCTTGGTATATTTCTAATTGCTTCTTCATTTACCTTTATTGGTCTCTGATCTCCAGCAGCAGGTGTTACTCCCCGTAATCTGGACACTCTGTGACTTCATTATTTCAAACATCCTTGCAGCTATACCCAGCAGTTGTAGCCCTTCTCGATGCGATTGCATTCAGTAACATTCCCTTGTGTTAGCTGACTGTCTTTTGTGTCCCCAGCAATTCTCAGCCTCCTCTGGTTTTCATCGTCATCCTGAGCCTTGCATCTCATAGCATTGTGAGGCTTTCTGAGACAGCTCTGTCATGATGATGTCTCCTCTGCTTTTCTGTATCACCCTGGGACCTTTCTTGACATACATATCTTATTCAACTTCCCTTATGTCCCACAGCACTACGCAGGCTTTTCCTACATCCTCAGCAACTTTCATGGTACTCTGATGTCCCCTGGCTGTTATCTGGCTCTCTTTGATCTTTCCCAGCTGAATCGCAGCACTCTCTTAATATCCCTCTCTATATCCTCTATGATCTTCACAGGCACCTCTGGCTTGCTAATGGTTATTTCCACATTCTTTTTAAAGTTTGACTGAAAACATTTTCGCTCATCTACAAATGTTCACAATCGTGCAGCCAAAAAGGACTTGCTGGTAAAGTAGCAGTTCAAGCATTCACTTTTTTCTTTGACAACATTTTAAAAAAGAAAATATATAGCTGTCTTAATGAATTTTGTGAACAGGAGATTGTTAAAGCATTTGTAGAAAAGTATGTGAGCAGTCTGAGGCTCTTTTACTCAGTGACTGAAGTAAGGTAAGGGTTATACCATGGTGAGCTTGCCCCACGTCTAATGACCCTGCAGAGAGTAAGACTAGCAATGCTGTCAAATGGTATTTGACATTTTGACATTTGACATTTGACAAAAGGCAATCTGTAATGGTATTGTCTTTGCTTCCCTTTAATATGATGCATATCACTGTTCAGCGCAAATTCACCTAGTAATATTTGTAAAGTATTTGAAATATTTGGGTGATGGGTACTGTGGAAATTTAGACTTGATATTCTTACATTAGACATCTTTACCTATAATTGATAAGAAATTCCTGAGTTGGATCTGATAAAGCAATTTTTACATGCCTGCTAGCTGGCCTCAAAACCTGTTTGAGGTTCGAAGTTTTCAAACAGAAAAAAGAAACATGCTGAAGTTTACAAAGCTGTAGAACTGCCTTCATTCTAGTATCACTTTTTTTGAAAATGTACGAGCATGAAATAATACTAGTTACATTTCTTATAAGCTATTCATATTGTAGCATCATCATCATCAGACTCATCTCTGCTGGTATAATGTAAGCCAACTGCATCCATTCTATGTGGATATCATGATGAAGTGACTATTTCTTCATAAAAATTCCTACTCTCAAGCATGTTTGTATACTTTCACTCTCTCCTTGTCCCCAGTGCTTTGACTGCAGTCAGAATCCTAAAATAAGTTTGTTCCTGTCATTTGTCTTGTGCAAACATGCACACCCGTTCCTGGTTTCCACTTAACAAAGATTACAAAAAAATCCATGTGAGAAAAACCATACAGCAGTGCATTACAGTTTTATTTAGTTCCTTAGTCAACCATGCTTTTAGTTATACTCAGCAGTAGATGCCATGTTTAACTGTGCAACAGCTACATGCTTATGTGCTTACTTTATTTCCTTCATTGCTGAAGTTCTAAAGCAGTCAACAGCACTTTAAATACGGATTTATTACTGCTTATGTACCACTGAACTGCAGGGGAGGGAAGATAAAAATGTTACCGAGTACAGCGGGGTCAATTTCTTTTTGCATGAAAGGACTGTTTAGCAGAAGGGGAAGAAGCTGAACCTGGTGCCAGCTATTTTTGCACTAGCCAAGTCCTGTCATCAAAACTGCACGGGGGCTCGGTTAACTTAACTCTGCAGTAGGGTAAGGTTAACTTAAACTTCCAGATGTATGCTTCCACAGACCCCAGGTCCTTCCCTTCCCCTCTCTTCGCTTTGCTCCCCACAGCCCCTTCTGGGACAAGTGCAGAAGCCACCTTAATTAGGTGAACATCATCAGGTGAAGTCTGTGACAGTTGTGACCGCTCTGGAGAACCTAATTCAGCAAGTGATCCAAGTTCAGTCATGGCCTAACGGGTATAATTTTTTTTTTTTTTAAACATGAAAGCTGAGCTGGACCTGGCAGCTTTTAAAAACTGAAGATTTGAGAGGAAAGGAAAAATACTGACTATAGCCTATATTAATTTTGCATCACATAGATGTTTCCTTTATTGCTTATAGACTATCATCATGGAGGCTGGAGAATAACCATAGAATATTTTAGGCTTGAATGGACCTCCGGAGGTAATTTAGTCCAACCTTCATTCCAAGCAGGGCCAAGTAGATGAGGCTGCTCTCTGATAATCCTTCTCTGATAGATGGGTCATGGCAAAAGTAAGGCCTTCAAGTTTAGATTAGAAAAGCATTTCTTAAACTTCTTGTGAGCGTAGAGCTCTCCTCAATCATTTGTCTTCCCAAGATTTTCCTGAGTGCAGCACTTCTGCCCAGTCTAGGGAACCGCTAACTTCCGCTAACTGATAACAACAGCTCAAATTCCTCTAAGGTGAGGGAGTGAGAATTGATTATAATTTACTCGTTTGAAGTGTGAAGATCTGTTTCTTTGCCTTGGAAGAACTGCACTGCAGTGAGCAGTTAGATGAGCTTGCGTAAGTACTTGCAGCCAGTTCTCATGCCTGTATCCTGCAGGAAATGAGCAGCATGTAGTAAGTAGATTAATTGCTGTTCTGTATCTTGGTTTTTACTATATAGGTTTTTTCTTTCTGTAGCTTACCTGAATTTATGGTTCATACTTCTCAGTTAAGAAGGAAAATATTTTTTCTCTCTCTTAAATGTTTCAGTCTCCTTGTGATTCTGTTTGAATCCTTTTTCATTGGAAAGGATACTCTAAGCTGCCTTTGGCGTAGCACTGGATAAATAACAGAATCAGAGAACTGCTGGTTAACAAGCAGATTGAACATGGATGGGCATTGCAAAATTAAGTTTTCTATTGCTTTTGCTTTGCAGTTTGCTGCATGGTTGATGCAGCAGCATTACCTCTAGCAATGCTCATTCTCTCTTTAGCCTCTGTATTGATATTTCTCCCAATTAGTGAGAAATCTGTTTTTGTGAGCATCTTGTGACAACCGGCTCAAGTGATATAAGCCACTGAACAGCTATTGAACAAATCTAGGCTAGATTCAGAATAGTAAATTAGAGGGCGAAGTCTCCACATTCAAATAGCAGCAGCAGATTAATCTGGACCAGATTTTTGTCCTTCAGCTTCTACTTTGTATGACAACTGTCCACTTAAAATAGCATTGATTTGGAAAAGGAAGCTGTGACAGTACTTTCAGTCCCCCTGGGGAAGGTGTTGGTTCACCCCTAATGCATAATGCACAACCTCTCCGAAATACACGTCCCATCCATTCTCAGTATCCACAATATTATGAAGCAGTTCGAGAAACAAAGGGAGGAATAACTTCTCCAAATGCAGCTCGAGAGAGAAGTTTGAGAGCGCCCTGGATATAATTACCTGAGCTGGAGTCCAGCCAGGAGAATGCTGAGCTAAGGAACAGTAAAGTCCTGACTCTGCACAAGGGATCCAGACAAATTTAAAAGAAACTGCAATAACAGAAGTGGGATTCGAGCATCTGGGAAGACGTTTGAGAGAGTGAATGAATACAAACGAAGGCCTATAGGGAGTCTGAAAGGAAACAAAAGGAGCAAAATCAAGAACAGAGGAGTATAATGGTAATGTATGGGGCACTGACTGTCTTATACTCAGGCAGTGCTACCTGGTAAAACTGTATCTTGTACATGATCTAAGAGAACTAACTTCTCTGAGTTCATTTAACCTTCTACCGAAGCCAAACTACATGAACAAGGATGAAAATAAGACAAGTTATCTCTGTTGTGTTCTTAAATAGCGATGAATAAGACCTGAGTCAGACCTGATAAATATGGTAAATCTTTAACGTAACACCAGGTTAATTAGCCGCCGTTAAAGGAAAGCTTGTGCAGGAAGAAGGATTTCTCTTTGTTGGGCTATTCTCCAGCTAAGGAGACCTGGTCTCAGCCTGGAAGGTTTTTACCTTTAATCCCAAATTCCTTAAAGTGTAGTTATTCTAGCACTTGGCCACTGTTTCTTGCCAGCACTGGTATCAAACAAGCGTTTCGGTTTTCCTTCACTCATGCTCTTCTACAAAGTCTTGACAGCTCCAGAATCAGCAAACTGATATACCCAATGGAACGATGATAAGGGGTCTGCTATCGACTACCTTTCATTTTAAGGTCCTTTTCTGATTTTCTTTGTATTTGCTGGGAGCTAAAAGCACACTCAGGCAGCTACCATTGATCAGACCATGCATAAAGCTTTTTGGTGCTTCTGAACTGTTCTCATTCAGGGACTCTGAATGGTTTATAAGGTTTGTCAAAGACAAGTAGTTTAAAAAGGAATGCAAATGAAGAAGCAGGGAGCTGATGGATGAGAGCAGGGAAGGTGGTCCAGAAGGTGATGTTAAAAATGAAAAAGAAAAAAAAAAAAAAGGAGCGGCTAGAGGGAAGGTGGAACATGAGGAAATAGGGTAGTGTCTGGGATGTGAAAGTGTGCATTCTTCCCACTGGCAGTCTTTTTTCTTACTTTCCCTTAGCTCTTTCTTTTTTTCACATTCCTTTTCCCCCAGCTCATTTGGTTTATGCCAAGAGGCTTATTTGTCTTTCCTGGCTTATTTGTAGTGCATCTGGATTTAGGCATCCTGATAAATCAGTTCCTCTGAAGACTGTGATCTAAAAATGAATGTTGGGATGGATTTTGAGCTAATTTAAACTGATACACATCTGATGAAGTGAAGTTTAGCCATGTAAAATTACACTGCTTGAGCAAATGCATAAACAATGAACATTATTCCCCTTCAATGTGTCAGAAAAAGAAATCATCTGCTCCTTCCAGAGAGATTATTTTAAATTTGAAACATGTACCTATAAATGTCTGTATTTTGCAGTTTTGAAAATCTAAGCATCAAAATGTATTATGTTAACACGTACCGCACTTCAAAAGATTTTCTTCTACTGAGCACATTATTTTTGAGAAGTGGTAAACCTTTTATTAGTTTTATCTGCCTGAATGTATTGGTTTAATTGTGTTTTATTTGTTTCTATAATATCCTGTGTGCTTACTGTGCTGTAGCAGACAAATGTAAGCTGGGGTCAGAGTGCAACCTCAGGCAACAGCCTGCAATTTTCAGCACCCTGCAGGATTCGGCATTCCATTAGTATTTCTTGGTTTTATTTTATTATTAAACACAGAATGAGAGCATCACAGAACTGATTCATCTTGGTCAGTGTTCTTACGTGACTGGCTTGGAATTGAAAAAATGTATTTTAGAGACAACTTTGCTTCTGATCTTAGGGAAAGCACTGATGGGAATTAGTTAGGCACTGCTACTTTAAAAAAAAGGTGGATAATTAGAATCCAAATTTTAATCATGCTGCCTTTGAAAGCAAAACAAAATCAGTAACAGTCTGAAATCATGTCCCTTGCCACTTTTCACTTTAGTCAGAGGATGCCCAGTTCCCACTAGCGCCAAGAGCATTACCCCATGTTGAGAGATGAGCGCTAGTGAATTTTGCTGCAGCAGCTTCAGAAGTGGCTGCCCCAGGCTTCCCACCCCGCTGCTTTGCTGGAGGTTATCGCCACCCAAGCAACGTTGGCAGAAAAGAGCACGTCACACCTCAGTTCTTCACGGAAAGCCTGGTTGTCTACATTCACCTCAACTGGATTTTAAACTGGATTTGCACTGGTTCCCCCATGGAGGTGGAAGCATGGGCTTCCTGCTGCGCACTCGGCTGTCAGGTGGAAACCTCCATGAAAAGGATGGGTCACCTGAGGGTGGTGGCTCTTGATGCTACCACAGCAATACTCATCTGTCATGCTGGGGGAGGCGTCAGCTCGCCCGTGTGTCACAACTGTGTGGCAACAGCAAATTAGGCAAGAAAGAGGTTAGGGACTTGAACAGCAAAATAATAAAAAATACACACATATAGAAATAAGAGAAGGCCAAAATGGTGTAAGGCTCAAACAAGAATTCACATGGTGAGTGAAATGATAGTTTATTGGAGAGCTACAACTCAACATCTTCCATTTCTAACAAATATTTTTCTTTCATTTCAAGCTGCAGTCTTGCAGCGTTCTGCTGATTTCCTTCATTAAAAAGGAAAAAACCACCAGAGATAGCCACTGGATGAGGTGGGGGCTCGGCAGTAGGAGATGGAGACTTTCAGCGGCGTGTCAGTAGTTGCAGTGCTGTCTGGATGGGTTTTGATTGTGTTACCAGCTAATGCTGTTTAGTATCTCCTGTGAAATGGCTCACTGATGTCAGAGCAGGTCCTAGTGGCGACTAACGCTGCTCTGCCACTAACTGGGCAGTCAGAGCAGAAAGGACAGAGGATGAGCAACCAATGGACACCAAGTTATAAAATTGCTTTTCAAATGGCAAAAGAGAAGTCAAGTGGGACGAATAATGGGGATAAGCAGAAAAAGATTTTTGCTTTTATTGTCATATACTCGTGGCCCAAGTGCCACCCCCACCAGTGGTACTTTGGCCTTTCGTTATCTCTGAAGATGTGAGAATGACATTCACAATAAAAGTGCAAGGACTCAGTGGGCTCCACTGGATCTACCACCTGCCATTAGAGTTAAATAGCTATCATCAACTTCAAACATTTGGAGTTCAAAGATACAGGCATGCCAGCCCTAACTAACTGCTATTATTTCTTGTCCTTTAGTCCAACCGGAAACCCAATGTTTAGACATCTAATTTCTTAATTCATTATTCACCTTAACCCTGACTACAAACAAAATACATTTGTCCAGCAAACTGTGTGCAATTGCTCTGGGAACTGCTGAGCTCCTGCCTTTTTGGTGTGCTGCTGAAAATCAAATTATATAGCTTTAGCAACAGAACTATAATTAGGGTCAATGGAAAACTGCGGGTAGGATAATATTGTGGGTTCTGCAATTTTTGTCATGTTGCTCCATACTATGCCAGAACCCAGTAGTTTTATTGCTCCGCAGTTCATTAACACTGTCAGTGAAACATCCCCTGCTTCCTGACATGGAACTGGCCCTTCCGTGAGCACGTTGCCGAGGCTGGCCTCAATTTACAGTAATCCGCAAATGGGGCCCAACCGAGCTCCTCCTGGAGTTGATGGCAAAGCTCCTGATAACTTCTGTGGGAGCTGGGCAGGCCTAGGCAGGGAAAATAGGGATGGATAAGGAAGATGATAGAGCAGAGCTGAGGAGAAAAGAAGGCAGGCTATCGTGTTTCATTATAACCTCCCCATTTATCACGGGATCTCATACTGATATCACTAGGAGGTTTGTTCATAGATTAAAATTATGTTGTAACTAAAATTTAATCAGTACTTATTTTCCTGTTCTCCATCACACTAAGAAAATCCCTCCTCTAGGCTACGGCTGCTTCTGCCTCTGGGCTCTTAAGTTCCACCTTTTTCTCCTCAGATTTTCTTCTGCTTATCCATCATCCTCCCCTGCACATCTTTCTTTCAGCTATTTCCAGATCTTGCCTCTTGGGGGGCTTCATTCTCTCCCCTTGCTCTGTTCCAACCCCCAAAATAATCAGCTGTGGGCAGGCTAATTACTGGCTGTGATGTGCCATTGCTGGCCCTCGCAGCCAGAAGAATACACCTCCTGAGATCATTCTTTCAGGATGTCAGCAAACTCAGGCAAATGTCATAAGACTGATATCATAGTTGGGAGGTTGCCCAGAATAAGTTTTTATCAAAAAAAAAAAAAAGTTTTAGCTTTTGTGGCTATAGAGGTGGTCTGACAATGTTCAAATAATTACAAAGATAGTGCAAGATCAGACTCACACTTCATTCCTTGTGGCAGAAGAGGGAAATAAAAATGAAGAAGAAAAAGAGCTAATTGTGGGAAAGAAGCACAGAAACAGAGGAGGTGGAAAGGAAAACAGGAATGGAGAAATAAAGAATGCTCTCATTTTTCTTGCAAAAGTGTGAAACAAATAAACAAAAAATAAATAGAAGCCTAAGGAGTGAAGAAGAAATAAAAGGAGGAAGAAAAGGAAGACTAGCAAGATAAGCTGGGGGTTGGTTGAATTCAATTTGAGCACTGCAGTGAAAAGTTCCAGCTATTGAATTACAGTCCAGATTCTTTAGATTGCAAAGTTATCTGTGGAGAGACTGGCTTTCTCCTGTGCTTATACAACACACGCCAATTTAGGGGCTACCGCCATAAAAATACTAATGCTAATAATAAAAGGTTGAAGTAATTCCTGTGCACCAGATGACTTGGAGGAACCTCTGCATGAGGTGGCAAAAATAAAGACTGTATAATAATGCAAGTTGTCAAAGCAGATGAGCAGTGGTTGCAAGGTCAATGTCAATTCTTCTATTTCCTATTTTCTGAATGCATTGACATTACAAATCCCTTACAAAATAGTTTTTATTCACACACATATATAAATGTAAAATAATTTCTCAGCTTTTTAAGGAAAGAAAGTTGATGTCCGTTCACATGTTACCACATTTAGTCCCCTTTGTTTCATTGGGAGGGCTGGAATTCCAGATCCACAGGTTGAAGCGGAGGCCCACGGACAACTCTTACTGTGTAGAAGTGTATCATCCTCTGTGCGGGCTGCAAAGAAAAAGGCATTCACGTTTTTTAGTGGATCTTGGTAGGAAAAGTCGAAAAATACTGCAAGTCAGAAATTCTGGATTCCATTCCAGATTCTGGGAGGAACACACCTAGGCACAGAGTCAGCTCTTAACACAACTTTGAAGTTCCTTTAGCATTTCCTTCTTACTTTTCCAATTTCTTCCCCTCTTGCCCCTACATCTCCTTGTCTCCGTCCCTGTTTCTCAGTCTCCTTTCAGCTTCATGTTTTAGTCTTCACTGTTGCTGCATTCCAGCTGGCAGTCCTCATCCCAGGCCCCCCTGCTTCCAAGCTCCACGGGTCAGTCCCTGGTACTCCAGGTACGCGCTGGTACCTTGCCACGGAGCTGCTCCCCTGGCTCTCTCTGCCAGCTCTCTGTCACACCACACAAGTTTAATTTGAGCCTGTCCATTCTTGACTGAATGAGTGCAAAGCAATTTTCAGAGGTTTGGACAAATTGGTAGGCTCGCTGTGTGAACAGCAAAAGGTTCCTCCTTGGTATCAGCATTCGTGATCCTTTCCTCCTTCAGAGTAAGGATGGGCTAGAACTTCTGGGAAAAAAAAAAAAGAAGGATATGAATGTTTTTAAGGCAAAATGATATCCTTCTCTCTTGCCTGGGTTACTTTGTTTAGAATTATCCGAAAGTATTCAGGTGAGGAGGATACCCAACATGATAACTTTCAGCTGTCATAGTTTGTACTTGTTAGTATTGAAAATACCTGAAAACAGTGGCTTAAAAGGAGATTGTAAAAACGTGAGCTACAGAAAGCCTTATCTTCATTGGCCATAATATCACAACCTACTGTATAAAATAGCCACATCGACTGCAAATTCCAATGAAAGACCTCAGTTGACCTTAAACACATTTATAGTCTCTCAGCCTTCCTAGGAGGGGGAAATTATTACCACGCAGGCTTGAAATGGAGGCACAGAGGCATCAGAGGCAGTTTTGGAGTACCACAGGGGGAACAGGAGGGAGGAACAGATCCCATGTTACCCTGAATTCCTGTTGTATGCTAAATATCACCATTCTGTCCCCACAGTGTCAATTGATCTACTGAATTAACAGCAACTGAAGCATAGCGTGTGCATCACAGGTGTGCCAGGGAAGGCAGTTATCGGCGAGGGCTTCTTGTGCTGTACACTGGCCAGACACACACAGTTCTTCTCCCAAAGACTTTACAATCGAGGATGCTGTTTGCTGTTGTATCAGTTATGGCAACAATTAATTCATGCATGACAGAGCCCAACCTACTCAGAGATCCTTATGACTTGCAGGATCACGGCTTAAGAAATGAAGTTAAAAATTAACTCACGACAGTTTTTGCTGACTTCACCTCACCAGCTTCTTTATCATTTAGCACATGATCACGGCTGTCACTGATTTACATATGAAACATAAGAGAGGTTTTTTCCTCAGGATCCTGACGTCTCAAGGCTATGTGTGTGACATAAAATGTATGTAAAAGAGAGGAGCTCTGTTTTCCAAGTGTGAAAAGGAAATTGTTCTAACGTTAGACATACGTCATTGGCATCCCTTTCCCTTTGTTCCCAAACGTGGTAAAGAGCAGGAAAGCTGTTGGTGAACTATAAGGTGACATCACGTAAGAATGCACAGTTCTCAGGTTTTTTGTGCATATACGTATATAACAATCTTGCGCGGGCATCCAAAGAATTAATGGTTATGAAATACTAGAGCAACAGCAATGTATAAAAGGTAAATGACACATAGCAAAGGAATCTCCCTTCAAATCACATAGCACATGAAACCATTCTGGTCTGTGACAACTACACCACTAGATTTTTTCCATGTTTATCCAAAGTAGCTTAGTAAGCATATCATGCATGCCATTCACTAAGTCTGTGTACCAAAATACAGAGTATGATGACCCTAAGCAATGTCTGCAGTGCTTGTAAGCTTGTCAGAAAGGAGGACTGGCTGATGTTGCTGCTGCTGTAAAGTATTTATTTCAATTAATTTTTGTGAGAGAAGCGACAGAAATAGCTCCCATTCTACTACAGCTATTCAACTGTTATTTTGGTGGAATTATACCTGTGTAACTTTCTTATAAAAAGAGGTAGGAGTTGTGCACATGTTCTGTGAGCTAATGAGACTTCAGAAAAGGTTGTCAAGAATGGCACAAAGCATATCTATTATTTTCAATTCAGAACCAAGCCATTTATCTTTTCTGTTTGCTAAAAAGGGCAATTTCAGGGTTTTTCTGGTGACTGGAAAAAAATGTAATGCTAGATGCAGGCTTCCTTCTGTCCCATATGTCTTAAGTGTACAAAGCTTTTTTTAGAGAATAGCTTGCTTTCAGGGCAAACCAGTTCTTACTAAAAATAATTCTTATGAGATCAGATAAAATGAGAGGAATGTTGCTGGCAGATCCTGGTGCCTTATTTACAAAAAAAATAAGGCTAAATCAGCCTAATCCAGGCCTGTAATACGAGGAGAGAGCTGAAGAACCATTCCTGCTCCCCAGGGGCTGTGGTTGATGGCCCGAGAGCTATCTTGGTGGTTGTGGTCAGGGGATGCAAAGGGCCAATGCAGATGCCTGCCCTTGGCCCTGGGACTGGCCCACGGAGACGGGCACAGCCACACACTGGGGCATTTGAAAAGGCACAGGGACAATCTGCATGCCCATCGGGGGACCTGCAACCACAAAGCACAAGAGCATCTCTGAGATTAGTAGGACCTACCTAGATATGCGTCTGTTTAACTTAAAAAATTCAGGTCTAGTTACAACAGAGCTGGAAATACCGCAAGGACTGGCTACATGCACGGAGGTGACTCTCCCTCCAGCAGGTCTTGGGGTTGCGTCCAGTACAAAAGTAGAACTTGGATGGCTTTTTAGTGTCAATGTCCTTTTGACTTTGAACTTCACAGTCATGTCTCCTCTTTCTTCATACATTCAAATGTCTTCTCTCAAGCCTTTAGTTTTGAACAGTGCCAGACCCCCCCCAATTTCTGGTGTTCTGTATTATTTTCCATCTTTTTAGCCCATTATTGTGGTAGAGTGCAAGCCCCTGAGGCAGGGGCTTGCGTCATCTATTAAAAAAAAAATGCTCAGTAATTATTTATGATTCATTTGTGGGACAGGATTGCAGCATTTACGTACATTATTTAATAACAGATATGGACCACAACTGTTAAACAGACAGAAAGCTCCATACTGTCAGGAAGACTGAAGGTGATTTTGCAGTTTGCACGTATTACCAAATACCTGCCTCAGTAGACAAATTTATTGCATGTGTACGTTCAAATCAAGCCCAAGCATACTCGTCACCTTTTAGCTGCTTAAATATTTGTTCACACAAAGCATTGTGAATTGCTTATCCAGACAGTTACTCAAACTCTATCAAAATAGCTTACATGCAATTGTGTGGTCTGGTTTTGCATCTAGCTTTCTTTACTCTTCATTTAAGAGTAAAACTGAGAGATCTGAGAGGGGTTTGGGTCTTTTCCTCCAAATAATGTATTTCCTTATAAAGAATTCATTGACTTACTGTGTTAGAAAACTGTCCCTCAATCAGGTTAATTTTATTTTCAAACTAGAAGAAGAACCCCAGGATCCAGTTCTTCATTTATAATGCAGTGCTAAGCTAAAGAAACAAGAGCAGAAAATGCATAGTTGTAAATCATGCTAGCAGCTACAGAACAACATAATGCCGAGCAGCCATTTTAGGTCTTTGGTTGCTTTATACCCTTTCCACATAATGAAGCCTGTTAAATGAATCCTTATGGGAATCATTCATGAGGTTTGTATTTTGTACATGAAATTCCAAGTACAAGAGATTAATTTTGCAAAGTAAATGGTCTGTATTCTGTAAAAATTTGGTCAAGGTATTTTTTTTGGAAACGCTTTTTGCTTTCTAGGTGTAACAACAGTATTATCCCTTTACTAAAATGTAAACCCATTCTGTGAAGGGAAAAAAAAAAGACTTCAGTGGGATTATTTCAGTCAGAACGAACAAAAACGGCAAACACATTTCCTGGTGTGTTTTATTCAGAAGGATTCCCAGAATGTCTATACATGGAGTGGATCCTACCTTCTCCTCTATTACAGAAATCTCTGAAAGAAACAAACTGTTGCTCTTTCATTTCAGTCTTCAAAATGAAGCCCTAACAGTGGATGGAGTAGAGGCTCTACCTAGTAAACGTGTGTAATTCTTGCCCACGTTTTTTCTAATGCTTTGTTGATGAAATTACCACTCTCTCTCTCTCTTCCCAAAATTTGCTTGTGGATAGATGTATTATTTTTCTCAGTGAGAAATAATCCAGGTGTCCTATCAACCCAAAGGTTGGGCATTCATTATTTCTGTTTAACTCAATTAGAACGGTGCAGATGCCTCTTCTATTTGATGATTTGCTTCCAGAGAAAGATTAGAGAATTAATTAAAACACACAATCTAATTGAACAGAAATCATAAGATTTTGTTTCTAGGGAGTACAGATGAATGTAAAGTTGTGCATTTATGTCTAAGTATAGAACGTATCATTTCAAGCCGCTCCACTGAAGTTTGAGTCTGAGGTTAGTTTTCAGACTGTGAGTCTAATTTAGTTTCAGAATGGAGAGCACAGCTTAAGATTCCTAACACCCAGAGACCTGGGTGGGGGCGTAGAGGGGGGAAAACATGTGATTTTGGTTTCAGTTAATTTTAGATTTATTTCTGTTTATGAGATCAGTTGTCTATTTCTAAAAGTGTTTTAATTTTGGCAGACTCCTCAGATGAAAGGCTTATTTCAAGACGTTTCCTGTTGAGTAACTGATGTTGCTGCTGCTGAGAGGTAAAGGAAGATGTATACAATGCTGAAGGGAACGTATGGTAGTGTCATGGTAATGACAGGCATGAGACCAAAGACTGCCAAGGTCTTTCCTCCCATCACAGAGGAGCAGTGCAGAGGGAGAACACAGTATATAAGCGTTAGCAGATCTATTCCTCCAACCTTTTGGGTGAGCTCTACTAGCCATGTATTCTGAACATAGATTACGATTTGTATTCCATGTGATCGTAGCTTCTAATGCTTCCCTTTTCTTATACAGAGACTCCCAAACAGCTTGTGAATGCTCTACTTTTGGTGAGTGCAAGGATTCTTCATCATTTATTTCCATTGTGCTAAAGACACCAGAAACCAGCAAAGCAGAATTCTGCATGATACTCCCATCCGGACAAAGCCATGGTAAAGTGAACTAGCAGCAAAAATCCTGTCTTTTGAGGTGAATATTCAGAAATCTTGGCATTTTTTTTAAGTTCTGGAGGACCACTGTTCCCAACTAAGCATTCCTTTCTGTCTTTCCCTACTAATGACAGCTGCTGTGCAATTACTGTGTAGTTTCTGTACGCATCTAAAACTCTTTCACGGCTCTAATAATAAATATAATATTAAACAGAGAGTGTTTTTATGTAATAACAGGAGAAGAGACAATGAAGATGCAATACTGGACAGTTAAGATGAATCTTTCTTTAATCGCCTTGTGGATATTCTGCTCATACATTTATGACCTTTGGATACACTTAGACGAGCCTTTCTCCAGTTCGCACAGTCAGTCAGAACTTCTTCGTATAGTTGTTGTAAGAATGCAGTAGCTGGGTAGAAATCATTAAACAAATGAGGTCAGCATCTCAGGAGAGTACGTCTGCAGAACTTGATAGGTAAAAACTAGGTTATGGAAAGTTCTTAGCTTTTGAGGAAAACCTGTTGTAAAGAATTTAGCAAATGTACAGAGTAGGCTATAGGAACAGAAACGTATTTATGACTGCTTGAGAGCCCTCACAGAAACCAGTGCAAAAGGTGAAAAGACTCGCAAAAGGTGGAAGTCAGAGAATTTGAGGGAGAAATGCTTATGAAGCTGAACAGCTTTGTGAATTGCAGCTTACTTCACAAAATTCTTAGAGGAAGAACAAAAACTGCAAGGCAGTCTCCTGTGTGCTTATTTAATGTAATTAATTAATGCATTTCGAACAACTTTTTTGGTGCAAAGGGATCTTAATTATTGCATAAAATTCAGATGTAACTGATGTAAAAGATCGTCATGTAAATGAAAACACGAGCTGGTATGTTTGAAACCAAAGGGAAGAGGAAATGCCCTGCTGTAAGGTCGCGTCTTATGTGGCTTGGAGTCTCATCTGATTTGCATGTCCTAAAGGTCCAGCTCACGCAGAAAGCAACATGCTCAGATACTTGTGTAGCATATAAACCAGTATTACGTCGTCATGGGTGAGACTGTAATGGAGAGGTAATGAGGATAATTTGCTTGTTTCTATGAGCTAAAAGATCCATTCCAAAATGCACATGAAAATACTACAAATATAGAGCTTTATAGAGTGAGTTCATTCATTGAGCTGCACTCATCAGAGCTCCTGAGACCTTCCTGCACTAGGTACCAGGCCAATCTTCCTGGAAAAGATCAACTTCTTCGGGCTTTCCTCAGGGATCCATATGTAAGTGGAGGCAAGAACACCTCTTTCTTAGTTAACATCTGAGTGCAACCAATAATACTTGTTTACTAGAGTGAAATTTCCTTAATCATGCAAGTCACAGCAAGGATTCCAAAGCAACGCTTTCAGTCTCATTTTGTTCAGGTTTGAAAGCGTCGCTTCTAGTGATGTGCTTGGACCTAATATCATCTGATTCATGTATAAAATCCCCCTAGGACCCCTTGGGCTAGTTCATCTTCTACGTTTTAGATAGCTCCTCTCCCTGCACAACCATGGCTTTCAGCAGCTTCCAGTCTGCTCCGAGTTACCACAAGCATAGTCAAACTGAAAGGACCATTATGAAGCAGGAACACCTGCACTTTGGTGGGATGGGAGGCACATCTCCCCTTTCAGCTGTCCTCCAAACACACCATCTGTTCCAGATTGTGGGGAAGCGCATGAAGTGAATGATGATTTTTGTCAAATGAACATTGTAATGTGTCTTTTTCTAAACTTCTTTTGAGCTTCCGGGATGAAGTTAAGAGATGGAAGCGTGATGCATAGTAGCTTTCTCAGAATGAATAGCTGGTCTTCTTAGGTTTTAAAACTGAAATTAAAGTGATGAATGAAAAGCCCACCACTACAAAGGCAGACTGAGTTTGGCATTATATTTTCTCTAGGATCAGAATTATAATAATGGCTATGAAACAGTATTATATGTTATTTCTTTAAAAAACATACATTCCCTGCATTTGTATATCCATATTTTGTTCTTTTCTCAGCATAACTGCTGATTAATTCCTACAGGGTTTTATCATTTTTTTAGCATTATAACCTCCCCACCTATTTTGCTAAAATAACACTTCTTTTCCTGCTCGTGTTCTCAGCCGTTGCTTCAAAGGAGAAAACAAGGATTTCCCTTACTGTTGGGTTTTAGGAACAGGCTTGCAAATCTTGCACCACTTCTCATTCAGTTCTGCATTTGTCACCCTATCAGCCACCTCTTGTGAAAAGCGATAGGCTTCTCACCTTTCTAGCACTTTTTGTCTGAGCATGTTCCCTTATCACCACATCAGCTCATATTACTGATGATTTTATGAATACACCAACCCTATCAGATGCTAATGGTTATGGTTGCTACCAGCTTAGGGTGGTTCTAACCCATGAACAGGTAAGAGGTGGAAGGCTTTTTATTTCTTTGCAGATATGTCAATATCCTAGTTGTCCAGTTGTTTTAATAATAATAATTTCAAACATTACAAAACTGGCACTTCCCCTCCACCCACTGGTGTAGTCACAGCGAAATCAATGGTTCATTGTTCTAAGTGTCATTTCACTGCACAAGTCAACCTCTATTCACAATTAGAAAGTTAGAAGTGTTCAGCCAGTTGTGACAATTAAATAAAATGATTGTCTGAGCATCCCTTGGGGTTATAAATCAGTCTGTCTTCACACAGTTGGTGTTACCTGTTTTTTATTATAAATCCACAGAATCTTTTAGAATGACAACAACCCTGGTGGAAATAGTGTCGTGAAATGTCATTTCTGTTTCCATGTTCAGAAGCAAAGAACAGTTGGCTGCACCTTGAATACAGACATCAGTTTTGTGCACCCAGGACTACAATCATTGGAGGGAATTTAGAACAAAGGCACAAAATGACAATGGAGGCTTTTGAGAAATTGACCTACGGGAACATTGAAAAACCTTGTTTAGTGACATAGAACAGTTGACGTTTTAGGTACAGCTGATGTCTGAAGAAGCCCATGACAGAATTTACAGCTATTTAGAATACAAAAGTAAAGGGAAGGTAGAATTTATCTAAGCATAGTGGGCCTAAGAGAAACAAAGGAAGTTTTACAAGGAAGAACTTCCTGACAGTGAAATTACTCCAGATAGTATGAGGTTGGTTTTCAAACAAAATTCTGGAAACAGTGGAGTGAGGAATGTTCCTTTATTGGTCTTTTCTTACCTCTATTTATTTTTACGTTCTCCAGAAGAGCAATGCTTTCTTACTAGCCAGTTGGAAACCTCAGCATTCAGCAAGCATTTGAAAAAGGCCACATTCCTATGAAAACCTTTATTTTTTCAATGTAAACTTTCCAGCAGTGCTTTATAATGAGTGGTACGCTTGGAAAGCAGTCACTTGACCGTAGTACGTAGATTCCTGACTGCACCATGCCAGTCAGTGGCAAACAATCAGTATGAGCTGTTTAGAAAAAAACCTGTGAAATAGGAAATAGGGTATGAGATGGTTCTGTTCTATCTGAGACTGGAAGGAACAGGAGAAAATCCATCACTGTTTATGTGGTTGTATTTGTGAAACATGGGAGCTGAACTAACAGAGGAAGTCGAGAATAAATACTCAGCAGAGAGAGTGATTATTGTTGAGATACACATCCCTAGTCCTGGAAGTGTGACTTAGGGCCAATTGCAAGGAATTCCTTTTCATTGATTTTATACAGTATATCTTAATTTTGAAATTGTTGCTAAGTAGTTATAGTAATAATAATGGCATGTGTTAGTGTTGTAATCTCTTAAGAGCTCATTTCTTCCCATGTCTTTTTATAGAAACATTAATTCATTTGGCAAACATTTTTGTGATGTTCTTTCTAAAATACTGAAGAAGAATATTTTTGCAACTGCTGCTTTGTATATTTTGGGTCTCATACATGATTTATCACTTACTAAATTTGAAATCCAAATTATGGAGTTGGCTATAGCTATTGCCAGAAAGCAAAATCTGCAGTGCTGGAAAGGACTAAAGGGGTTATCATCATCTTACTAAGCTTCTACCTTTATTGGAACAATATTTGTATTGGACGTTAATTCCAGCTTTGCAGTCCACAGGTGCTCAACTCACAATAGCAAAAGTGTTGTCATTCATCTATAATCGGGACATTATTTTTACTGCAAGTTATTCCAATTTGCAGTCAGTGGAAACTAACCAGCTATAGTAAAAGTGTTGTCATTCATCTATAACTGGGACAGTACTTTCATCGTAAGTTATTCCAACTTTGCAGTGAACGGAAACTAACCAGCAATAGTAAGTGTGTTGTCAGTCATCTAAAACAGAAGGGAGGAGAACGGAGAAGGATGGTCAAAAGACAGAATATATTTGCAATGGAGTCCGAATAAAATATTCCCAGGGATTCCCAACACGTTTTGCAATTGTTTGGGGTTTGGGGTTTGGGTTTTTGTCGGTTTTTTTTGAAGATAAATTGCAAAGTGCAAGGGAGCTCTAAAATGGTCAAATTTGGTACAGGCTTCCAACTGAAAGGCTACATCACCTCCTTTGGCCTGCCTAAACTTCGACAGAATGAAGGGGTATGGTACCAATGAACATGCTCTGGTAAAGTCAAATCTTTGCTGGTGTCGAGGCCAAGAAGCGAGAAGAGCACCTGCGTGCAGAGCTCGGTGCAGTTTCAGCTAGAAGGTACCAGCTAACTAATACCAGCAAACTGAGCTAAATATTTGAAAGCTGGCTCAGATACGGGAGACTGCAATGTAGACATCCCTTTAGAGTAATAGCTCCTTTAGGCAAGAAGCCTGCCCCTTTTTTATGCTACAAGTGCACTGTCGGCACTTAACAATTATTAATAATAACTAATTAATAATGGCCCAAATCCTTGGCTGTGGTTAAGGAACTTAAGACATAACTCATCTGGAGTTGTAAGAAAAGATGGCTCAAAACAATCTTAACCAAATCCTGGGCCAGCTTTATGCCTGGACTTTCCTCCAGCATAAGATAAAGCAGCAGAGTACAATTTGTTCTAAGACATTAGCAAGGGGGAGCAAAGAACATAATGAATAAATTTTATTGGTAATGCATAAGAAGAATGCAGACTGGTGGCAAATAAGACCATTAGGGTATAAGAGTATAAAATTAGATGGAAAGTAAGAGATGAGATTGGTCTATCGCAGTGGTCCTAAATCAACATGTCATCTCAGAAACCACAAAAGTCAGCAACTGAGTGGAGGT
Source organism: Chionis minor (assembly GCA_013398295.1). Taxonomy (NCBI): domain Eukaryota; kingdom Metazoa; phylum Chordata; class Aves; order Charadriiformes; family Chionidae; genus Chionis; species Chionis minor. The sequence continues at coordinate 134,334 of VZSF01010128.1, read as the reverse complement.
GAATGAAAGACAAGGGTCAAAACAACAATCATAATTTATCTGAGTGTCAGAAAAGCATTTTTACACTTAGTACACAATGCATCGATTTACACTTGATAGACAGTACTTACACAAAAAGAGACTTCAGCCCTCACTGAATAGCTTGCAGCACAATACAAATTCTTTTCATGATGAACCTAGGGGGAAAAAACAATCCGTTTTTATTCAAGGAATTTTCACTTAAATATTTGAGTCTACTGAGAACAGACTGAAAGACACATACCACGCTCCAGACTCACGTCTACAGGGGCCTGTGGTTAGATTTGCTGATGCTGTTTGACAGTACGAGGGGCACTATTAGGAATCTTGGTGGAAAGATGCACGGTGCAAAGCTTCAGCTCTTGTTTTCATTCCTCTTCAGAGGTGCTTGATGGAAGATTGTCTCTGAATCGTTTACTTGTGTAACAAGGAGCAGGGTACGCTGGTAGGAAGACTGAGCTTCACGTTCAGGAGTCAAAGGACTGTGTTTGACAGCAAAAGATTTGCTTCCTTTCCTGGTGATATTGTTTTGCCTTTTTTACAAAAAAAATAAAAATATTATTCCATTAAGAAAAGACCTTGCTGGCTATTGTTGTCGTTATCTGCTGAGTCATGCCAATAGTTGTTTATTTTAGCATTCTTAAAGAATTTTAGAGCTCATTTACTCCCCCTCCCCCAGAAGACGGTTGAGAAATACCGCATAATTTCATAAATAAAATAAAGCTAAAGAGTTTTTGGTTGAAAGCATTTCCTTTAATGGCCTGCTATGCAACACTTCAGCAGTCGCCTGACTCATGGCAACCTGAAATTGAAAATGACTTGGGGGTGAGGGAAAGAAAGAAGAGGACAGGAAGAATTATACTAGCCAGTATATTGTAACTATCTATATAGTAGTCTGATCCTCATCTTGTTCAGCTAACCATGACCTCACGGAATTGGTTCAGGCGTCAGCTCTGTGTCTGGTCCAGAGCAAAAGATGTATTTATAAATTAGATTAACATAATCAGTGATGAGAATAATATATTAAATTACTTAATTAACTTCTGTTTTGATAATCTTAGATGCTAACAGGAGCACACTGTCAGAGCCATTTTCTTTTAGTCCACCATTTTTGGAAAGCCCTTCGCTACCAGCTGAGAGAAAGCTCATGCTTTGTTGTTGCAATTGTGTCACTTCTATCATATAGTAAATTGCATTTTCTTTCTATACTAGTTCTATGGAAAATAATCCAAACAAGTTAAATAAAAAATCTTTTCCTACATATTAGAAAACCAAACTCGAGACACACTAAGCGAAAAGAACAATAACCTTCACAAAACCAAAACCACCAGAAAAAACCACTTCCCTCCACTCCAGAAACCTCTCTGACTGTGTTATATATTATTTACAGATCATCAAAGAAGGCCAAAGTGATCTTGCATAAGTGCTGCTGTCCTAGGACACTGACTGTAGTCAGACATACGAAGACCTCAGCTACTTTTTCCTCTTAAACGCAAACAGACTTTCCGGAGAAATAAAGACTGCAAAGCGGGAGATTGTTTCAGAGAAGATGGGGGAAACCTCCCTGTGAAAGGAAGGATTACTCTGCTTTTTGAAGCTTTTGGATTCCCCGAATGTCTCCAGAACATTAGTCATGCATCCTCCTCACGATGCTGTATTACGGGTGATCCACGTTGATGAGATGCGACGGACTCGGCTGGGTTTGCTCAGGAGCAGCCTGCCAAGCCTCTCGCATCTGGCTGATACTAACCAGAAACACATTCTCTTCTGCTTTATGCCTGGGTGAGCCATTTCTCTAGCCTTCAAAAAGCCTTCATTAGTCAGGTGGTTGGGAGAGGAGGCACACCACACCGCTCAACCTGAGCTGGCTTAGGCTAGCCTTTGGAAACATCTGAATTCCGGTCCTTGGTTGCAGCCAAGCAGCAGAAAATGCAAGAGGGAGGAATGCAAAGTGGCTTTGGGGTATTCTGAGCTGCTTGGATCCGGAGGAAGTAGGGCACAAACATGGTCCTTGGACACAGATTCGAAGAGCCATTACATGGCTCTGCCTTGTAAGTTGTCAGGGGCCTCAGGTTATTAGTGTGACACCACCAGCTACAACGTGGCTTTCTGCCACGTTGTTTTTGTCACTGCCAGAAGAAGGGAGCGCGGTGGGAGGTGATGCGGAGGACATTAACACCCATGCTGTGCCGCTGGAGGATCCCATCAACGAGAAAGACAACGGCAGAATCGCACAAAGTGACTTGGACACATTGAATGATTACAGCTTGAGAACATGCGGGCCCGCTACAAGAGATTACAGATTTCTCAATGCATAATTCAGTATCATAAACATGTACATGACACTAACTCATTCTTCTGCTAGACTAATTTCCTGACTATAACATCTCTAAATTGACCTGGAAAGCAAAAGGCATTCAACATTTATAATTGATTTCTGCCCTATATAATTTTGGCTCCCTTCCTTCTCATATAACTGCTAATAAGAGTTACTGCCGATTTAGTATTTTGTTACAGATTAATTCAATGGGATTTTTGACTAAGTTAGCGTCCAGAATGACTTTGCACTTGGTGACATCTGCGATGCCAGCATGCAAAATGATTCTTCTGGCATTTTTACAGATTCTATTGTGCCACGGAATACGTCTTAAGAAACCCAGCCACGGCCATATCTGATTTGGCTAAGAACACCCAGTAATATAACACAAATAACAATAATAGTTATTTTGCAGGAGTAACAGCTTCTGGCTATTTTAATTCCCTCTCAGGCAGACTTGTAGCCCAAGCATACTTTCAGTGGGTTTTATATATTTGTCACGGTCAAACTTCTTTTAGATTTGACTATTGTGATGCGTCGTATCAGAACAGTCACATTACGATCCTGATTTCTTTCTGGTATGGAATAACTGGGATCTTAGAACAAAATCCTTTTTCTTCCAACTGTTCTCTGCCATTCCTTCTACTGATGTATCTGCTGAAGCCCATTAGAGATATATCTATATAGACACATAGATATACCAGATAGATACATATCTTAACATTTATATTTGGCTGCCTTCAAGATACTTTTCACTGTCAGAATGGCTTGCTTTCAAGCCTTTTATTTGGAGGATGTTCTGGTGGTAGGAAGCCCGGATCTTAGAAAATTCATGATATCGTAAGAACTCAGGTCCACTGTTTGTCATTAGAGTCCTCAGTAATTACTGGAAGCAATTAAGGTAAATTTATTTACCAGATTCAATTGTATTCCCTTTTTCAGACTGTGTTTACATTGTTGTCAAAGGTACCCACTTAATTTTTAAGAGTTTGATGCCGCTTTTCTTCTGATTACTCATCTGGATTTTGTGACTCACCTCTACTGCAACATTTTCATTGACATCATCCCTATGCCAGTAAAAACATGTTAATTTTCTTACTAAACTGTTATTCATTAGCTTCAGTTTCAGAGCCTGCCCTTTTCCCTGAATTAGTGTTTTCTAGCAATTGACCATTTTTTTCATTGACTAGCTCCTCTCGTCCGGTGTCACTGTCACCACTAATTGACAGCGGATGACCCTGCCTCAGATACCGTTCTGATGGAGGATGAGGTTGTATGTATGTATGCATAGTGTCGAACAACTGAGATTCACGGTAAAAAGCCTTAAATGTGTGAAACCTAGATCAGAAACGTAGAAAGAAGATTTTTTTTTTCCCCTAAAATTCTTTACCTTTTTATATCTGAAAGTCTAGGAATGTATAAAGAAGATGACGTGTATTTATTTCTCATGTACAATACATTTTTAATAACTAAACCCTAGAAAACACTGGTATTATGTTGCAGGAAAAATGAAATCAGAGATGCAAAAGCAGCAGGATGCCCTAGCGTCACTGGAAATTGCAAAGATACTTGCTCATCACTTCTGCTAATGGAGAGGAAAGAGAAGGGGGTTTCGGTGCTCGGCAGACAGGAGCTGAAGGCGAGCCGGGTTCACGTTACGCGTTCCGTGCGCGGGTTCCGCTGGGGGGACTAAAGGCAACACGCGAGTCTGTATTTAGCGCAGAAATAACATTCCTCCGCCGCGGAACACGCGTATCTCGGGCCAGGGGCATCCCGCGGGCGCAGCGAGGCGGCGGGCAGAGCCTCCCCGGCGCCGGGGAACCGACCTGCCGGGCTCCCGCCTCTGCTCTCCCCCACGCGGACGGGCTGCGGTGCCACCGCCACACCGAGCGCCGCTGACCGGGGCGGGCAGACCCCGCCGCGGGGAGCGGAGGGGCCGGGGCGAGGGAGG